>JAEAOA010001069.1:3310000-3397500 GCA_016746295.1 Potamilus streckersoni | reverse complement strand
CAAGTTTTTAGAGGCCGAAGCAGTTTCTGATTCGCATGTGGAACACGTGCGAGACTTCTGATAGCAGATTAGCGACTTTTGCAACCGGAGTATATTGACTGGTGGGCTCATATTCTCATCTACTGACTTGTAGTGGTTATTTCCTTCTTCACGCCACTTGTCTGCATCACTAGGCTTAGAAGAAGTCATGGTATGAGTCCTGTAATAATAATAATAATAATAATAATAATAATAATAATAATAATAATAATAATAATAATAATAAATCAAAACGTACCCATGCAACTTTATTTTACTGTCTACTGATCAATCAGATACCGTAATCATATGACAGGTAGCTGCTATAATGCATTCAATTGTAGTTATCCAGAGAATATTTGGAATCTCCCCTCACCCTGTTTTGACTTTCTTGTCTTTCCCTTTTTTTTTGATTTCCTAATATACTGTTGAGATTTGCTGAATGCTGTTTGATAGAATGATATTCCCTATCGAGATGCGGGAATCATAGAGGAATCATCGTATCCGAACCCTCTTTTTCCTGTGCTTTGTTCAGTGTTTTTCACGAGTAGAGTTTTGTAAACCTTTGACATAACTCAAGGCCGTTTCTTAAGTTAATATTTTTATAATGAACTTATGCTTTTTAGGAGCTCTTCTAACTATTTCCAATATTTAAAGTGTTCAAGATTATTTTTCTTTTTTTTTTTCTTGCTGAATTATTGTGGACCTTTACAATTACACCAGTTTCTTGTAACGCGCATAGCTCAGAAATCAATAAAAAAAACAAAACAATCTTTACAAATTTAGAAAGAACATATTTGGCAATGATAAATATACAACATGCCCATCTTTCGATATGCCCTGTCGTTCAAGTTCATATAATCACATAGTGCAGTTGCTTGAGTCCAGTAAGGCTCAAGAGCCATACAACATACGTGGCTCTTTGTGAAAATGTCCCTTTTTCTAACTTTCAATAAAAATCACAACAAACATCCCAAACATAGAGTATATAGTCGCAAGGAACGACGAAGCTAATATGATTCGGCATAATGTGTGAAGATTACTCAATCTAAATCGCTTGAAATTGCAATGATTTACAGGTATTACAAATTATGCTCTTAGTTTCAAATATAAAATCCTAGTTTTTTGCATAAAGGTTTGATTGGAATTACTAGGTCTTAGCAAACAATTTGAGAAAAGCTTAACTGATTAAAACATTAAGTGAATATTGCATCTAACAAGTAACAGACTTGACCAATGGCCTCCTATGTATGTCTCATTTTATGACAGGATTTAGACCGTAAGGGGAAGATAACTGGGCTGCGTCATTTTTCTGTCATGTGGAAATAAACTAAAAATGTCGTAAAGGATTCAACAATCAGGAAGAACATTTTCATTGTGGGGGAGGAATACCATCAATGTTTGCCTTCATGTTCCTCTGGGACAAAATGTCAGCATTTCAAATCAGGACCCAAAGTAGTGAGTCAATTTTTTTTTAAGAGTGACACAGAATGAAACCCGTTTAATTAGAGGAAAATCCATTGAAAACTACTTACTGTTTGTCAGAAATGTGTTTATAATCTACGTTTTAAAATAAAAATGCAAAAATGTATTTTTCATCACTTCATTGACTTCGATCGTTTGAGTTATATTCCATGATATGGCAATGAAAAAGCAGAATGGCTAAACAGCGAAAGCCACAATAGCAAGATGAAGAAAAAGGAACGTAACTGAATTTTACTTTATCGTTTGAATCTTCACACGAAATCAGTATTCACTGAGCTTGCAATGTGTGCATTTAGGAACATCTATTAGGTCATTTCCAGAACCATAGCATGTTCAAGGGGTGGCCGAGCAAAAGCATTTCATGGACTCAACGTTTTCCCTGATTTTGCTTAATAGTGTGTATTGGATTGCTAAGGCTTGTGGGCTGGTGTACGGAGAAAATTTTGTGTCTAGAAATAAGTTAACTGTTCTGACATCACAACCATATCTAGTTGTGAGTCGTAGGTATTCATTCAACAAAAGTTTTTGCACTTTTTACACTTCTAATGGGATCCTCAAGACAATTGAGTACAATATGCCAGAATCGGTGGAAAAAAAGATATCAGTCGATGGTGATGATTTGGAATACCTGCAGATACTGTACAATTGTCTATGGCACCAATATGAAACTTGTCATCATAACAGAGACCTCAAGAAATATGTATTCCATTTTGACAATGAAAAAACTGTGCAAAATACTTGCCAATGATGTCAGAACTTGGAAAATATTGGAGCACAATAAAACCAACTTTATAAAGCGTCGTAGAAGATTACAAGATTGTAGAAATGGAATTCATTTGGATAATTGCAACAATTCATTCCAGTGCCACAGAATTTTGAGCCATGTGTGTATAAGCAGTCTCGATTTCGGATGGGCAAACATGAAGTTCCTACAGAAAACATCGATGCTGAGCATATTCTCAAGTCTGGCTGATCCGATGCAAAGTTCTTCCGCAAATGGGCTTGTACTGTATCCTGTGAACCTCATCAATGCATTGGAAAACTAATATTTTCCATTGCGTGACACGTATGTAATTTGTATTCAAAATGAACTTGGGTATTTCTAGGAATAAGCAATTGAAATCCTAAAACTGAGATAAAAAGATAGTGGACATGTGACGCGGAGCCATACAGCTGAAAGGAATAAAACATTCAAATGATTATTTCAATCAGTGGAGGAAATCTAATTGATAAAGGTCAAGCTCAAGGAGGGAAGAAGGATTATTGCCAAAGTCGTGTTGAAGTCCATGTGGCTCATTATTTGGTATTGCCCAAGAAGGATCCAAGCTAAATACTTTCAGTTTTTTAGACAGTAAAGGGAATCGCATTAAAGTATTAAGTTGTATGAGAAGATTCAATCATGTTCTATTAGGAAGAGACATTCAAGTCTGTCTAACCCAACGAGTTTGTCAGCGTGATTATTTCTCTTTATGTGAGAAACAAGATATTCTTTTTCAAGTTGCACACGGTTTTGGAACATCTGGATAGCCACATGCTCAACTTTGACACAGACAAGCTGTATATGCATCAAAGTGACCTGAATGCTTTCACCCAGAAATAAAAAAACAAACGTTTACGAACGAAAACTATCCCGAAGTTACCATTTTCAGTTTGGGTGTTAGTCGCATGAACTACGATTACTGGAACTTACATAAAAAGGACATCCATATTAAATGCAACGTAAACGGACTCATACTAAGCAGTAGTTCAAAAGATAAACTCTTACGTGGTCAACAACAAATAAAGTAAGAAACAAATAAAATCGGCAAATACATTTTTGTCAAAACTGCATACTGTATATATAAAACGTCTGACAGGTCACAGTGCCATTAGTAAACCATTTGAGAAAGTATACTTTAACGAGGAAATCCCATGGACTTCGCTTTTTGTTTAGTTATTTAATATTTTATTTTGCTAAAGTTTATGTTGTGATTTTAAACATTTGGCGGGTTTTGTAGTGTCACCTAACGTCTTAGTTTTGGGTCACGTGAATCCGTCTGGGTATATATAGGGGCCAACTGTGGATGCTGTGGTGGTGTTAAGTGGCATAGTGAGAAGACATCCCTTGCAATGTAACAGTAAAACCACCCTGCCAGAACAAGCACACTTTGTCATATTTCATTGGACAGGAGAGAGCCAGGCCAGGGAATTGGAAAAGAGTAGGGACAAGGTCTTTCGTCGACCAAAAGCTCGGCACTACAAGGCCCGTCCAAGAAAGGCAGAGGTCTTGTGGTAATACACGTTTCTGACTGAAGAGAGCTCTTTTTTCATCATTTCACACTGTCACTTCTCTCCGTCAATCTCGATCAAATTATAGCGCGACTCTGCGACGCAGTCGGCAACCATGCGACAAGTCTGTAACCCATTCGGCGACAGGGCGCCAGCCCTGCGACCAAGTCAGTGACCAGAGGAAGACCAGTCAGCAACCCTGCATCCCAGTCGGCGACTGAGACCAAATTGGTGACACAAGAAGCCAAGAATAAGACGGTATCCCGTTAAGGTAGAATCTGTCACACTCTGGAGTGCCAGTCCTCTGACAGATTCAGAGGGGTATCACTCCAAATACAAGACCTATCCTAAAGAACTCAAGATAGTGAGACTCAGTGCGGTGTAGCCAAGGGAGTAATCCACTACAATACCAAATCGTCTTTAGCAAGAGGATGCCATTACACTATTACAAAATTGTACGAGTACTGCCAATTATAAAAAAGGAAGAGCAGAAGGGATCAGACGGTTCTCTCCAGAGATACCAACATAAGAAAATCCCTTCTCTGCATATAATTTCAAGAGAGAAATGACAAGTGCGTTGCTGTATCCTCTGGCAAGAAAATTGCTCAAGGTCTCACACCATCTACATCTTCACCAGGCCAGTACAGACAGTGCCTAAAGATTTGCACTATTTACACTGCAAAAAAGGATATACTGGAATTTGAAACGAACAAGTATTTCGCTAGTTTACTTTGACAAAAGGAAATTATGACAAGAAATTATTCACACTCCTAAACATAGCGGGGTTGTGGGCAGGGTAATAAGAAAAGCGTGAAGGATTAGCGCCACCAGCAAGTACAAGATTTATACTTTTCTTAAAAACAAATTATCTTAAAACAGGTGAAAGTGGACTTCCTGTGGAGTTATTATTATATCGCATTTAAGATGATATCCACATTGAAAGAAAACAGAGAGAGAGGCAAAGACTAAACAAGAAACAAAATGGGATTTATAACTTTATTAAAAAATGGCTGACATCAAGCAAAGCAAGAAGTAGTCCATAAAAAACTATCCAAATAAAGATATTATGTCAACGGCAAAATACAGAAAATAATAGTATCAGATTGTTTTCATCAAAAATTCAACAATTTTGCTTTCGTTTTTGTAAGGGTCAAATTAAATTGATGATGACACCTGTTTTTTTGTCCAATTTAAAAATTTATGTATAAAATAAACCATCCTTGCTATAGTGCAATCCTAAATAAATGGGATTACCAGGTCCCACTGCATTTTTGCACATACAACAATAATTACTAGCAACGTTTCCTAATTAAAAAGTGTGAGCAGAACTCTGTTAAAATTTTAACTAGTACTAATACTATTTTAATCTGAGACATATTTTTGCACTCTCTCTCTCTCTCTCTCTCTCTCTCTCTCTCTCTCTACATGTTGGTACTGCTGTCTCTCAACATTGCACAAATTCTTTTCTAAACCATTGGAAATGTAAACTTGATATTGCCCCAATTTTGTGGTCATCAATTATCTTTTTCATATCATCTATTTTCAATGGAACAGTTTCATGGAAAATCAACAAACTTTAGAAACTTTTTCCAATTATAAAACTGGAGGAAATAATAATAATAATAATAATAATAATAATAATAATAATAATAATAATAATAATAATCAACAGCAAAGTGCATAGATTACTATATGTCACCTTTTCCCATTGTTTAACTTTATGTACCTCACAAAGTAACAACCATTCCTTCTACTGTCATGATAATTGAATGAAATTTATGCATTTTATAAAACAACAGTAGAAGAAAATTTGAACATCATATTAATAGAGATGATGGAAGATATATTTCATCTAGAGCTTAATTTGTCTAAAGTTATTATAAATGTATACTTAGTATTAACAATTTTGAAAAAAAAGTCTTGATGATGTAGTCATTTGTGGTTTTAGGTATATCATTATATTCAGATATAAATGCATGCAAATTTATTTTCTGTTTCGTCATATACTGTTTCATAAAAGGTGTACTTTGTCAACCAATCTGAGATTTTTCTCAGAGTTTTGATATTGCTTGAAATCTTTTCATAACTATTTTTGACATTCATAATGTTTAAGCTAAAAACAATAGCAATGACTTCTATCATCATATATCTTTTGGAAAGGTGGGGATCATCCTACAACATTAAAGACACAAACCTGAAGGGGCCCCGAGTGGCTGAGTGGTCTAAAGTGCTCTCCGTTACTGATCACTGCCATCTCACCTCTGTCTGCGTAGGTTCGAGTTTAAGATTCGGCAAATGTGGATATGTGAGAAAGCTTGCCAGTAGCTTCTTGTGGGTCGTGGTTCTTTCCGCAGATTTCCCGGTTTCTTCCTCCACCATTATTACTGGCCGCCATCAATCGTGTGCTGAAAAATGGCGTTAAGCCCCAAAACAACAACAACAACAAACCTGAAACTTGGGATTATCATGAGGGGTAGTGTTTAATTGTACACTGTGGTTTTAAATGGATAGTTAATATTTCGACAAAAATATAATTATTTTAAGTATTTTTGGTGGAAATCTAAAGATGGTTAGTGCAATCTTCATTGGCATGGCTCATGAAATTCATGTTGGGCTTTTTAGTTCACTCTCTGGTCTTACCCAGGCATGCATCTCATGGTTAACAATTTGAAAACTGTTGAGATCCCCAGTCAACAACCCTACTTAAGTAAAATGATATGAAACAGAACTAGACATACTGCCATATCTAATACAAACCATGGGTCATTAGGTTGTGGACTTTTCCCTGAGTCACAGCTTAAAAAGAGTTGATATCCACACTTGAAACCATATATTGATTGATGGACAAGAGAAGAAATCAGACAAATTTCCAGTAAGACCCTTAGGAAAGGGCTTGCTCTTGGGCCAACACTTGGAAAACTTTGAAACTACTTAATTCTCCAGCATTTAACTATATATAGGTTTGAAAGGAAAGAGGAAACAAAATTATAGACATCTGACTAGACCCAAGGTTGTGCCCCTGTGATTTTGACCTTGGCCTGGCCCATAATATTGAAATTATTAAGATATCCATCCTAGAACTAGTTATACATTTGATGGACACACACACACACACACACACACTTTATATATATATATATATATATATATATATATATATATATATATATATATATATATATATATATATATATAGTCTGTCTTCTATATCTGACAGTTTCCATGGAAACCAATTAAACTCCATAGCAACCAGATAGAAAATATATATTTCACATCTTCTGAAAAAAAACTTGTAAAATTTTTATTAAATTATTAGATGAAAAAGTTATTCTCATAATCTACAAACAATCTTAGTCCCCATGACAGCCAGATAAGAAACATAACTTTTACATCTTTGAAACCCCTTTATTCAATGCTGTCAAACCAAAAAATGCTGAAATGTGACACACTTTTAGTTAATTTTGTTTGCATGCCTAATCAAACATCTTTTACATCAGCAAGGGAGAAACTTGTTTTAATACTTTAAAAGTCTATTATGGCCATTTACATCCAAATTTAGAAATATAAAAAACATCTTCCAACATTTTCTACAACTGTATGAGGAACAAAAACTGTCAGCTAAGGGACAAAGCAATTACTTTGGCTGACAGGACAGGTTACCTTGATTATATTTTCAAACCAGAAATATATATTTTTTACCTGAAGATAGTTTTTTCAACTTATACTGATAATTTGTACTTACAGGCTACATTATATTTAGTTTAAAAGAAAAATTGCAGGCTAGATGGATATTCTTCACAATCAAACACAAAAGTTTTACAGGTGTTATGAGTCTAAGCTCTTACAAAAGGTAACAAGAGTGAAGACAAAGGCTTTGTGCAGCTTAACAGATAATTTATTTCCCTAAAAAACAAGGTAAGAAGGGGAAAAAGGACTTATGGTTTACGAAACATCCAAATTAATCCAAGAATTAAAATGAAAAGTCCTAAAGGGGATGCTCACCAGCTATTATGTGCTTTTGAAAAAGTGATGTATGTAAGATGAATTTGTTTGCATTTAAAACATGCACAGTGGAGAGAAGTTTGGCATGCCTCAATGCTACTTTGATGTAATGTGGCTGAAATTTCTTTGGATATTGTACTTTTGGAAATTGTGAGTGATCTTAGCACACTGCTAATTAAAATGACTGCATTCTTGTGCTCCAAAAATCAGCCTGAATTTGTCTAAAGTACATTATCCTTAGCAGCTCTTAAGATGTTGTTTGTTGTTTTGGAGATTATAGTCGTATATGCATGGGTGTTTGCCTGAAAACTTTCAAGGCTAAAGCCCCTAAAGGGACTAGAGATCCCACCCAAAGGGTGGGACTCCCAGAAACCCCCCATGTGGTTGGCCATCAGCCCAAATTCACAGGGTGGCACAAGGCTCAGGGCTGGGCCTTATCGCTACTGATCAGACCTTAAGACCTTGACATTCATACAGTCCGCACAGGAAGAACACCACCCAAGCCAGCAACAGGACAAGAGCACAGGGAAAGCCACCACCCCAGCAAGGCCTGCAGGGCCCCACTAGACGAAGTATAACATTAAGACAGGACAAGATAAACGAACATTGACAACCTGAGCCACAGCAGGAGTCTTCTCTCAGCACAGGCTTGCTGAGCCTAGGATGCCAAGATAGTAAAAAATTAATTTTGCCATACCAGACAATACTAGCTTCTAAAAGTGCAATTAATGAATTACTAAATACATAAAATGTGAAAAATGTTATAAGCTCTTTTTTACAATTAACCTCAGAAGTTCAAGAAGTGAAAATGACCAAGTGAAGCAGCACTTTTTTGAAAGTTACATATCTGGAGTAAGACCCAAGTTGTATACTCTATAACCCATATTACACCCATCAATCATATACCAAAAAAAAGGGAATTAAAGCTGCTTTGAATTATATCTAAGATAAACAAGGCTTTTGTTTTAAATAGCCAGTATAACTAGTGAGGAAATACAGGAAAAATTTTTTTCTTTAAAATTATAACCATATGCAAAATACGAAACTAGAGTGCCACCAAATAAATTACAGTTCAAATCCTGATGAAATTCAAACTGGAGGGTAATGACGTCTTTAATAGTCAGCATTGTACTGATGTATAAACAGTTCTTTGTTGAATCACAGAAAATAATATTCCACTTTGGAATTCTGAATAATTTTCAATAAATGTCTCTGCATGAGCACTTGCATTTTTCTCCAGGGAAATGAATCACTATTTCCATAAAATTAAATTTCAACTGAAACTGGTCACAACAAAACACAAATGAATGTGTCAAATGTTTGAAAGCCCAGCTGGCTAATTCTAATGAAGAAAACAGTAATATACTAGGTTAGGATGCAAGAAAGGATTCCTGTATGAGTGCTACATGGTTATCTTTCCAGAACAGCATAGCAATTTGTTACATGATAATTGTCACATACTCTAGGCATGACCTTGATTCCACTGAATGAATCATACTCTTAGAATAAATAAAAAACAAATATAAAAAAAATAAAAAGAAAGTTGTTTACCCCAAACTGACACTGATTCTGAATCAAGATCAGCAACTAGATATATTATTTCTACTTCTGGTTGTTTACTAGAATTAACATTCGGATCAAACAAAACTAAATTAACTTTCTTTAAAAAAAAATGACAAGTCCAGTAGACAAAGTTATCATTACAATAACATGTAAATGAAGAGAAAAAATTAAAACTAACAAACAACTAATTAAATCACATATACATAACAAAAGATAAAAACAGACATTTGAGTTGGTCACATGGTGGTGCTTATGCTTAATTGACTGAATGCAAGTGACTCGTCAGTGCCAAATTATCAATATCTAAATATAATATGCTCTTTTTCCACAAACTAGAGTGAGTGTTTTTAAAGCTATATGAAGTCTCGATATTTTAGTTTTGGTTTTTATATAATCCAATCCCCCATCCCCCAAACTAAATGGGTAGTCATGGAGTCTAATGCAAAAACAGGACAAATCTTTGAACCAAAAAAATTCAAACTGTAATGCTATTACTAACAATAATAATAACAAATATTATGTATGTATGTATGTATGTATGTATGTATGTATGTATGTATGTATGTATGTATGTATGTATGTATGTATGTATTATTATTATTATTATTATTATTATTATTATTATTATTATTATTATTATTTAGCACGAGGCTGTTGGTCTTTGAGGTGATGCTGCTTTCCATGTATGGGTCAGCAATTTAAAAATAAGGCCATTAACAGCAATCTACATATGTGTTTCGTTCCGACAGAGATTATTACTAAAAGGTGTGCATTCTGAAAGATTTAATGACATAGATCAAACGAAGAGAGGTTTTAATTATCATCCGCATAAAATGGTTAGTCGAAATAAATTTAAAAACTAATAAGAAGCGTCTGATAGTCAGAATTGAGGGAGAGTGTAAATCTTCAGTATGGAATACGGCACGACAGCGTTAGTCTCAGCTGTCACCCCCCAACAACAACAACAACAAAACAAACAAAAACAAAAACCGGAGACCTACTCAATGGTCTACATTGAACAAAGCGACTGTCACTATGTTGGCAAACTTGCAACGAGACCAATTATAAAATTCTTCTTAAAGTTTGATTAAAAACCGTAATAAATGCTAATAAATTGGATACAAATATATTAGCGTTGTACTTTCGATTTCCACTAGCCTTGTATTAAAAAATGTATAGCAAGTCTTCGATTTTCAAAAGCATATATTGTATTATTCTTGCATGTATTGTGAAAATATTGTCACCTACCACTCGCATTAAATAGATGTGGCCGTTTTCCCAGGACGTTCCTAATGTTAATTGGAAATTCCAATTCGTTAATTTATCTAATAGTGTAGAACGGTGCCTATATATTTATATACCACTCCGTTGTTATCCCGGGTGATCATTTCTACCCATACTGTTTAATGAATGATTACAGTGAATGCCAAGAATACCACATGTAAACTGGGTGTTTCATATGAATTCGAGAGAGAGAGAGAGAGAGAGAGAGAGAGAGAGAGAGAGAGAGAGAGAGAGAGAGAGAGAGAGATCATGCAACCCACGATGATAATAAACCAGGACAATATAAACAACACACACACACACACACACACACACACACACACAGACACACATACCCGCAGTATTAATCTAACCATTGCAATTATGTAATTATGTTTGGCGAAGAAATTTTGAAATAGTCGTACTATGATATATTCTAATGTATTATTTTTTTTATTCATGGGTTGCAAGTGTTATTTCGTAATTGCTTATGACCAAATAGTATTAAAAAATAGCTGTTATTGCCCACATACTTTTTTTTGTTGACCAGGACAGTGATATTTTGAACTTTACCTATTTCCAATGAGAAAACGGGCGAATTTGTTTCCTTTCGTCCACACAAAGGCAGAAAAAAACCCAACATATGAATCAAAATTAACAAGTAATAACCATATGACAACATAAAGATTTAGAAGTGAGTTTTTCGATATTTACGATTATACAGTAAATCGCTTTCATGAATCAGCTCCCAAACGTAGTCTCTCATCATGTTCATGTTATACTGTCCTTGGCATTGGCGTTCAAAGTCCAGTATATTCTGGTGGAAGCCCTTGACTCGCTTCTCTGTGAGCATTAATTATATGGACTTTGAGGGACATCCTTCAGTCCATTGTGTCTTAGTTCTTCACCATAGTCTCAACCAGCTTCACATAGTTTTCGGCCTTGTGATTGCCCCGGAAGTAACAAAACGCTGCGACAAAGCTGTTCCAAGCCTCTTTTTCATTACTAGTGAGATTCTTGTAGAATTCATTGCACTCCAGGATCTTCTTTATCTGTGGTTCGACTACGACACCGGCTTTGACCTTTGCCTCAGACAACTTAGGGAAGAAGTCTTGAAGACACTTGAAGGCTGCCAAATCCTTATTTAGAGCTCTGACAAACAGTTTCATAAGGCCCAATTTGATGTGCCAGTGGTGGTATCAGCATATTCCTGTGGTCCACCAGTGGCTCCCACTTGACGTCGTTCCTCCTCGCAAAGAACTCGGTCCGCTGTGGCCACTCCCGCCCGTGATGGTGCGCCCTTGTGTTCCCGCCATCCCAAAGGCAAAGATGGCAGGGAAACTTGGTAAAACCAGTAGTAGGAGTAAAAGAGATTATGGCTCAGAGACCCCTTCTCCCTCCAAACACGTACAAATTCCCAATCCCTGACAGGAGACCTCTCCCCCTCGAAACAGGTACAAATTCCCTATCTCGGAGCCAAACCTGCTCCCTGTCCCAACTACTATCCATTTTTACCAACGATAATACTGGCTCAGAGACCCCTCTCCTCATGTAAACAAGTACAAATTGTCATCTCAGAGATCCTACTCCTCTAATCAAGTACAAATTCTCTATCTTGGAGATCGACATCTGCCTGCTCAGATATATAAACCAGTCGATGGTTAATAATAGAGCACATTGCAAGGTTATTGATTTTGCCTAGGCAATGTCTCAGTTATTGATTTTGGAAAAACCCACGAGACCTGGTTTTGTCAAGGGCACTGTTATATCTCATCACCCAATTATTAATGTTTCAAATGTGGATATCAGAAATAATTCCTCATCACGACAATATAGACATAACTTTATTTTGCCTGTCACACAACGACGAGACTCAAAATGATATTTTATTTGTGGTTTATTTAGAGGATATATTTTTATCAATGAATTATACTTTCGACCGATCAAGATCAATGGTAAGTTTTGCAATTTTGTTGACTGATTGGATCATGAACGTTTTTTTAAAAAATGCTGGCAACTTCTGGCTCAGTTGTTCGAGACAATTGACATATTCGCTATCATCAGATCTGATAAGTGAAAGTTTTAACGCTTGCTTTTTTGTTATTTTATTATTGTCCAGCAATGCGGCAGACATTTTACTTCGCAATCAAATAAAGTATTTAATGATGTTCGTATTCATTTCATCCTTAACTTTACCAATTACCTTTTTATTGGTCATCATGATCTTTACTGTCACGAGTGTAATCGGAGAGATCAAACAGATGTCGATTGTTCTAAATATCCTGATAGACGTCCTCACATTCGATTTCATAAACAAGCGAGTCAGTATCCGTAAACTATAAACTACTTGAGGGCCACTGCATCTTAACAAATTTATAATGAAAATCATACATAAGCCACTTCGACAGATCTAAGACAAAAGCTAAAACGTAAAATGTTTTTTTTTTAGCTTTATATTTGTTTTTCGTCGCTGTGTTGCGACAAGATTTCATTAAAAATTTTCAGGCTAACAAAATCATCATCTGACACAAGTTTGTTTTGACGGTTGATACCATTAACTAGTTTTAAATTTAGTAGTTTTCTAATATTTTCCATTGTCTTACCAAAAACGGATTTATTCATAAGCTTAAAGAAGGTTTTCTCAAAATCAGATTTTGCTACAGCTCTCGTTGACGTATTTGAGCAAATATAACCTATCACCCAAACCTATCATTAAATTCTAATACACGATGGACTTTTCCCAACACGAGACCGGTGTCCATTGCTTGTTTGAACACTCGATAATGTAAGACATAATTATGCTAATCAAGTAAATTTGGTACTATTGTTTCTTTTTTTACTATGGAATTTTGTCTTGGTGATGCAATTGGTTATTGATCTTGAGAAAATAAACTGTAATTAATTATCATTGATTCCACGCAGAAAGGATAATCATTATGTGAATTGTGCAGCGAAGTTGGATAATTTGCATTAATGACTAAGGAGAGACATATGGGGAAAAGCTATAGATTGTTTGACTCTGGTCTGCCTTGCCAGAGTAAGAAACTGATGTAATAGAACAAATAATTAAAATCGTATTGACTTGTGTCATGTTAACGGGCAGATTACCGTCATATGATAAATTTTGTTCGTAACACTACCATACTTCATTGAAAGCCCAGCAGCGAAAAATCGTTTATCAATTGTTTTTAAATGTGATTTTGTCTCTTAGCATATTGTAGTTTGAATACATCTCAAACTTGTCTGCTGAAGTATACTTGTAATCATTTTCCTTATCATCTTATGTAGGTAAGTTACAGTATATGCTCCCTGTGGTATTTTAACGGATACCCCAGAGTTTTCACTCCGGGCGGCATAATTAAATGTCCAATAATCATTAAAAATTAATTTTATATTTGCCATGAAATGCCGTACCATAGCGATTTAAGTGAAATTTCGTACTGTTTAGCAGGATCCAGCGTTATTGGCGGATTATATTGAACAGAAAAGTTTGCACTATCACTCGTCGTTTGTATGTCGTTGACATTTATATCAAGATTGTTCGATAAGATCGCTGTATAAAATTCTGTAAACAGTTTGGGCTCCACATCAGCCTAAAAAGACAAATGTCATTGCTTAAGATGTCACCACTGCACTGCCCATTCCATCAAAATCGACGGCGCCACCCTGGAGATAGTTAATAACTTTATTAACTTGGGATCAACCATCAGCAACACACTTTCGCTTGATGTGGAGCTGGAGAGAAGGCTTGGAAAGGCAAACACCATCATGGCCCGACTAACAAAGAGGGTGTGGGAAAACAGCTCGTTGACAGTGCACACCAAGATTAAAATCTACCAAGCCTGCGTTCTGAGACGTGGAGCACAAGAGCGTCAATTAAACTCCTTCAACAAACGATGCCTAGAACGCATCCTGAAAATCGGCTGGCAAGACCACATTCTACACAGTGTGATCGTTCAACGTGCAATTATCCCAAGCATATACTCCCTGCTGAGCAAACGCCACCTTCGATGGCTGGGACATGTCTGACGCATGGACGATGGGAGGCTGACAAAGGAAATCCTATATGGCCAGTAGGCCACTGGCACCAGAAGAATCGGCCGACCGTCACTCCGCTTCAGTGATGTGTGCAAGAGAGACATGAAGTCATGCGGTATTTCACCAGATAGCTGTGAAGTACAGGCTGAGGATGGTGGCACCTGGAGAATGACACGGGCATTGCGTTCGCTGATGGGAGGAGAGTCCAGCAAGCCGCAGAGAAACGCGAGAGAAAGAAGCGTGCAGAGCAAGCCAAGCAAATCAGACTTCCCTGTACCACTGCTCCAACTACAATAGGGACTGTCACTCGCGCATTGGCCTGCACAGTCATAAGAAACCTAAACCCCATAACTAAACAACACTCCAAGGGCGCTAATCAGATGGTCTTCTGAGACTAAGCTGCCAATGATGATGATAAAATTATGTACTTGTTTGATGTTAATAATCCACTCGGTCTAAGGTTATTCAGTATATCAACTAATTCGATATCGATCTCCGAGGTTTGATTACCGGACTCTGGCTGATATTAATATAATAAGTTGGTCGACTATTTCTGCGTTTGTTGTAAAAACAAATCAAACACCAAATCCAGCGGTTTCCTCTAGCAATCGTCTATCTCGTCTTTGATCGCACTGATTTGAATAGTCTTTTAAAATTCCAACCATTACCATAATCTTAAACTTTTGTACTGATACGCGGTATCATAAAAAACTTTATCAATAATATCTTCTCTCATTACATCTACAAAGGTCAACATTTCTTCGCTTTTTTGAGCTTTTAATATCCTTGTGAGCTTTATTAAAATTAATAGTTAATTGACCTAAAATTCCTTGTAATTTTAAAAATCATCATCACTTCACTTTCGAATGTCATTGAGATTATAAAGATTGTCTCTTGTCAAATGTTTTTTTTATATTACATATAATGTTTTTTTTATTATATATAAAATCATTATCTTCGGAGTCTATTATATCTTCTCTGACCATTTTCTGAAATGTCTTATTTGTTTTTCAATAGGTATTGCTTCTATAGTAACTTCAGATATTTGTTTTGAATCCTCAGCTAATTGTTGAGTTTGCTTTGACATATTTTCTATTAACATCCTTAACTCGGATGGATCAATCGTCATTTTTCCGATCGCATGCTGCAGCCTAAGAGGGTTGCTTATTAATCTGTCAAATTCAGCCTGTCGTACGACAGAATCAGCAATGTTTCTTACAAGTTCCTCAGCAAGTTTTTAGTTTCTTCTTTTCATCTTTCTCTGAGTAAACCTAATAAGCCTTTTTACTTCATTCGCTTTAGTTCCTTTTGGATATTTTGTACTTGTGGTTGTTTGCCAAGTACTGCTTCCGTAACCGGCTTAAAAAGTCTAGCGGTTACTTCTTCTGCAGCACGTTGTCCTAGATGATCGTCTACTTTTTTTCTTAAGAGCGGCTCGAGTTGCAATAAGCTTCCTTAGTGACTCATTTTTTGATGTTTGTCGATGGTTTATTTTTTGTATAAACTCTACAAATTTGTCTATAGAAATGTGTCAATGCAGCAGGTTATCGAATAAAAAGAAATTGTATTTGTCCTTGGCTGCTTGATGATATAGAAAATACATTTATCCTTTCTTACACCCCACACTGTTCGTTAGTGATACTTCTCATATCAACATGATCTAGCCATGGAAACAGTATGAAACATTCTGTTTTTCGCCTAATAAATTTGTCAATGTTATAGTACCCCTACGCAACATAAAGCGAATAAAAATTTTTGTTATGCAATAACGAAAACTAAGATTTAATCTTGTTCATCACCTCGTGGTTTAGAAGAATATCGTCAAATACAAATTTTTATTCTCGGACTAATCCATTTTATCGATTGAAATTAATTAATCTGGTTGCCTGATCATAAATATATCTTTGCCAGCGTCAAGTTCGTCACGATCTGTATTGTTGTACTCGCTCAATAATTAGTGTTTATCCTGTTGTGGGTTGCTCGTGTAAATATATACACGATCGTAGTTATCGTTGAGAAAAAGATTTAATAATAAATTTGTTTTACCAGACACTGTACGTTCTACAGTAAGGTAATGACAAACTGGAAGTTCATTGTTGTGTTTGTGTTTGATTAATCGTTCAGTATCAAAATTTAAATATTGACTTTGATGACTGCGTCATTGTTGGCATATAATTTTACGTTATATAATTTACATAATATTTATAGGTTACTGCATATGGGAAAATATGAACGAGTTTTTCGGATGGATATACTGCACGACCTTGGGAGTGCAGTATATCCTTCCGACAAAACGAGTTCATATTTTCCCATACAAATACAGTAACCTTTTTATTATATGCTCATTTCTTATTCTTACCAAGGCTTAAATACATAAACAAAAATACACTGAAAGAAACAAAGTAACTAAATGTATGCCGTATTCCGAACTAAATACTTAAGCGTTGATGAATGATTACACAACATTATTAATGAGCGCATAACCCATCCCAGATAAATATGAAGTTGGTCGCGCGCTACACGTAAGTTTCTAAAGAAAACGGCGCTTGCTGTACTTAAAATTGAAATTTGGAGTAATATTGTTAATGAATACGCATTGCAACAACTTTTCCAGGGAGTACAGTATATCCTTCCGACAAAACGAGTTCATATTTTCCCATACAAATACAATAACCTTTTCATTTCTTTTTCTTCCCAAGGCTTAAATATATAAACAAAAATAAACTCAAAGAAACAAAGTAACTAAATGTATGCCGTATTCCGAACTAAATAAATAAGCGTTGATGGATAATTACACAACATTATTAATGAGCGCATAACCCCGCCCAGATAAATATGAAGTTGCTCGCGCGCTAGACGTAAGTTTCGAAAGAAACATGGCGCTAGCTGTACTTAAAATTGAAATTTGGAATAATATTGCTAATGAATACGCATTGCAACAACTTTTTCATTTGATGTGGAGTGAATACCTTTTGGTATTTTTGTCGATTCAACGCAACCTTTTTATTAATGTATGGATATATCTACATGAAGTGACTTGCATCGGTTTCCAGCAGCGTCAGCCAATTTAATGTTTTGAATTGTGTTGACAAGGGCATGCGTGTTTCTTATCTGTCCGTGAATGATTCAGATCACAATGTGTGAAAATTATGAAGCCTTTCCATTTCAATTATCGAAAAGATGCAGAGAAAGAGAAATTTAATGTTTATTTCATTTTGAGTGCAGTAAGGAGGATGTAACTACACTTGGAATATACTCGAAATTACAATACAATTTCAAAATGTGTAATCAACCTTGAGAACCCATAACATGGCTCATCTAATTCAGATTTACAGACCTACAAAATTATATTTTTTGAGGAAATTCAGGATGTAAATTGTAAATATATTTGTGGCCCATTTTTATTAACACCTAAAGAAGACAGTTTATGTGTATAACTTGCATTTTATTGTGATGAACCTCTATAGCGTATATATATATATATATATATATATATATATATATATATATATATATATATATATATATATATATATATATATATATATATATATATATATATATATAGTTAAATCTAAAACATTGTATCAAAAAAGTAAACGAGGAATGTGCCAAAGCAGTTTGTATGTGTCAGTCTATGAAGCATTTGCTGGTATGTGTCCGTCCATGAAATATCTGCTTTAGTTCATTCATAAAAAAATTGTTTACGTTAGAAAATATTTCCTTTGCATGTTGGATACGGTATGAAGGTGTTCAATATCGGTGAATATTGCAGGATTCTGACAATGTAAAGTTAACAGAGAAAGAAGATGAGCATATAATAAGAGCTATTACTCAAAATTTGGAACATCATTCACAACATCCGACGAACCAATTATAACTGATACATCAGCGTTAGTAAATTAGTAAAACAAAAATTGGCGACATAATGTCAGGTAATTTACTTATGTCAAATCAGCGAGTACATGGTTTTTAAGTAGATTATCCTCCACCAAGGGTTGATTTCACTCAAGCGGTAAGTTTCTCATAACTGAAAACGACCGATAGCAACAAACTGTCATTGATAGGAGGAATTTTAAGTGGTAACATAGACATGTCCGGGAAAATATTATTTTGTAAGTTATTTACAGTTAAAGTACGTGCATAATAACAAACTTAACAAAACTGGTGGAACTATCACAGGCGACAGAAGTATGCCCAGTAAAAGAATCATTGGGTTGGAAACCGTATATCCACAAGTAAATGTTGATATTAGACAAACGGTTAATTATGGATAATTAAAATTCTTTGAAGATAACAAGGTTAATAAATCTGGTGATACAATGACAAATAACCTTATGATGATCAATTATTCAAAATAACTACGTGGTATATTCTAGTGAAACCTGATAATTTTGAGAAATAAGGCTTGTATTGACAGTGTATCTAGTGCTGGTACAAAACGAACTAAAATAATGTTGGGTATTTGCCAACACTTTTTAAGGCAACTGATAATTGAACTGGATTTGAAGTAAGTGCATTAACGCATTATTCTGAAGATTTTCCTTTTAACGCCTTTTCTCACAGGCACGAGTGGTCTAATATCGGAGAAAATAAAGATTTTTTTAACAGAATCGATTAAAATCTGGTATTGGGCAAATTTACAATTGGCGAGGCGATTGGAATTATCGAATGATGATATCAACTCGGTGATATTGCGCAGTACAGAAAACACGTATATCTCAAAAATAAAATATTTTACAATTACAGCTGAAAATAACGTTTACAAGCAATTTTATTCTCAAATTTATATTGTCGAAGCTGGAAAACCCTTTCCAGGATTGACAGCATTTCAAATGTACACACTTAATGATCAGGTATGATCATTGGGATTAAATTTAATCAACGTTATGAAATAAATGCCAGGACGACAAATTGTAATCGTTGCGAGAGAATTTTATGATAATATTTTAAAACCAAATATATATTTTCCTACAACTGACGTTAGCATTAAATTACAAGCAATCAATAAAATTAATGATATAAGATCAATTAATTTTAATCGTAGTAAGACAGTTATCAAAAAACAAAATTAATTTTGCTCATGTCATGCACATGCGACGACCACAACTAAAAGATGCAATATAAAACTTTGATATTGATACAATAATTAAATCAGATCTAATAAAAGCACGAGCTCTTATGGTGAATAAGCGCAGGAGGAAGACGAGTAAACAATATTCACAATAGACTTGATAAACTAGCGGAATCTAAGACAATAAAATTAAAAAGAATCAGAATTTCACGTGATACTTTTTCAAAACAAGAAATCTTTAAGCATCTTGGTATTTACTATAAGGACAAACAAACGCTATTTAAAATCACTAATACAGCTGATACAACGTTAATTATTAAAGTGTACTCGAATGCAATTTTACCAATGATACGTAAAAACCTGAATTTGATCAAATTATTAATAACTCTCTAGAGATAATCAAATATCTTAACAAGGAAATCAATAATTTCAGTGATGTTGAGCGAAAACAGTGTTTTGAAAAAGTTAATTTAGCAAGGTTGGAAAAGATTTATTCTTACAACGATATCAGTGACAAAGATGATTTCCCACTAACATCACTCTAACGCTCAAGACATTTGACGATAAGAAATTTTTACACCGAAGCTGAGAAAATATTCACAAAATCGTATAAAAAGTTAATGATAAAGTAACTTTTAATACATGCCTTTTCAGAATTGATATAGACATACTTAAAAAATTAATGCTAATAAATTTTATAATCGCATATGCAATTATCAAATACCATCTTGTTCGCAAAAATTTTACATTAAATCAAATACGCATGGTACTTGGGTTTATTAATGTAACGGAAAGAGAATACGGCAATTTTGTAAAACAAAAATAGAATTATATAAATCTTTGGTAAAGGATATGTTTCATTCCAACAGTTGGTTAAAGAAACATGAGGTATTTACGGATAAAAGATATGTTATTTCGTTAAATGTTTATAACAAATACATAAATTTTATAGCTGACCGAAACAATAAGTTCTGCGAGTTTCTTGATTCAATTGTTAGTACTAGAACTTTTACTCCTGTGCAAAACAATTGTAAGCACATATTTTATGGATTAAAAAAAAAATCATCGATTTTAATCATGTTTGAAATGAAATTACAAAACATGATGTTGATGCACTAATGCAATATTAGAGATATTATCATAAAAAAACTAGTGCGCAAAACAATTTTATAAATACTATAGCAAAATACCTCAGATAATATCTTATTTACCTTTGTTAATGACTAGCTCTAGTATAATTTCAAGTGGAGTACCATTAAATCCGTTTTTGTTGATATTATCAAGTGTTGGTGTTTCTCGTACAACAGCTTTTAAAAAATGGAGCCTCAACGTGAGACAAAGAAAAATGCCTGCAAAACAGTAAGCATCACTTATTAAAAATTACTTGGTCAGATACAATTTTATTTGCGAGGTATCAAATATGATATAAACAATTTCATTCATGAATTTTGCATTTTTGACAGTAGTATGGTGACGAGGTGTGGTATTTTATGTGAACATTAAATATAAGTGTCCTTGAAAAAAAAAACATATCGTGGGTTTTCCCAAATCAGTAACTGAGCCATCGCCTAGGCAAATACAACAAACTTGGAATGTCTTCTATTATTAACCATCGACTGGTTTATATATCTGAGTGAGCATCAAGGGGCTCTGAGATGGGGAATTTATACTTGTTTGGAAGGGAGAGGAGTCTCTGAGATGGAAATTTGTACTTGTTTACAAGGGGATAAAGGCCTCTGAGCCTAAAGTCCGAAAATACATCCCCGTTGGTTTGTACCCCCCTACCGATTTCAATAACTAAAAAATTTAATGTGATAAAAAGTGCACATAACTAGGTCAATTGAATAATTGATTTATATTTTTTAACCTAACTGTCACCAAAATGGCACTAGTAAATGCATTCCTTACACCTTTCATGCTTAACGGACTTTTCATACTAACACGGCGCCATATTCCGTACACTACGGGATAGTTTATTTCCATCCGACAACATAATGACATAATTGATTCTATTCGGAAACTGCCTTATAATTCCGTAAATTGCAATAACGTTGACTTTGGAATTATATTCCTTTGCACACGTAAACATATTAATGAAACCGTTTGTTAAATCCACGTGAAAGGCGTTTTTTGTTATTCTTTTCCTTTGCTTGATTCGACACTGTAAATATCGGAAGCAGACGACATATGTATGTACATATTTAGTCACGCATGCGCCCCTTTGCTGAAAATGGACTGGACAGGAAACTGGAAATGGTTCTCAAGCATGTCAGTCTATTACATTAAAAACTTCCGATAAGCATGAAACGCGCAGGCGATGACGATGTTATGGCCATTCTTCTCACATTCAGGTTAGAAAATATAAATCAATGAATGAATTGACTATGTTCCTTGCACTTTTTATCAAGTTAAATGTTAAAATGTTTCCGTTATTGAAATCGGTAGGGGGTACAAACCAACGGGGATGCATTTTCGGACTATAGTAGCTGGGATATGGAGCAGGTGTGGCAACCGTCTTGGATACCCATCAAGAATGCCACCATTTTAAAGTCTCCGATGACCTCCAAGCCGCACTCATCATTCTTCAAGGCGTCCAGCAAGGTCTTAATGCTGTTGTAATCCTCTTTGATGTGCACCGAGTGAGTCAGGGGAAGAGACGGGTACTTGTTCCCGTTATGGAGCAGCATGACTTTGAGGCTCCTGAATGGGCCTACAATGAAGAGACGCCACTAATTCTGGTTACAGGATATTATGATTGCCTCGAACAGGCTGTTCACATTGTGGCAGAAGCAGAGCCCATCTTGACGGGTGAAGAAACTTGAAAAAACTTTTTACTTGTTGACGCTTTCTCTGATCTGCAACTTGCACACTTTCATCCAACAAGTTAAACTGTTTGAATCTAGACGTCAAAAGCTCGGCATTGGTCTTGGTGAGACCGAGATCTCTGATCAAGTTGTTGATGTCGTTTTGGTTAGGGTAGTATGGGTTTCTCTCCTCAGTTCCACATCTAAAATTGTCATTCAGATCTACATCTTCCTCGCTCTCTGTTTTACTGCTCTCTTCTAAAGACAGCGGATGCTCTCTTCCCTCGGGAGTGTGTACGAAGATCTCAAGGCAGTATGGTACCGGGGCGATGGATGAAGGAATGTACGGATACGTGATAGCAGGTGTATGCTTGCCAGTCCGACGTTTGGAAGGGTCTACCATGCAGAAGTAACGGTTACTTGAGTGGTCAGAGGGTTTCCGCCAAATTCTTGGGATAGCGAACTTCATAGCTCTCTTTTCAACTCTATCATCCTACAAGACTACATTTATTTCACCCATGACTAATGAGTAAGAGATCCTCTCAACATTTTTCATATAAGATATATTTTTCAATAACATTAATAATTCTAAAGCATTTAAAAATGAAAAACATTTAAAGTTTGAAATTTTAAAAAAAGATTATAATACAAAATTCCTAGAAATAATTGTCCAGATTTTTTGTTGTTGCAGTACTTACTGGTTAAATGACGCGGTCAGGGTTTGTCTCTATCCCCGACAGGCATCTCCCGAAATATGCCTTGTAGGCCTCACACATCATAGCAGATGCTTCCATGGAGTACTTTTTCGCTCTAGTCTTGGTAAATTGGCTGCAGATATAGCAAAATGCGTCTGTTGGATGCTTGCAGCCAATTCATCCCATCTCAGAAATATTCAGATATGTATTCTCTTGGCGGCTGCAACTAAACTGAACTGTTGGGGTCAAGGCCTCTTTATGCTACTATTTATACTGCTAGAAAGTTCAAAAAGTTTCTCCAGGTTTACGAAGCACTGAATCTATCTGGAATATTGTTGAAAAATAGGTAAATTTAACAAAAGCAAAGTTGGTGGTGAATAATAGCCATTTTCTATAAATTTTAGGCATAAGCAATTACAATACAACACTTACTACCCAGGAATAAAACAATGTTACTCGTTATGAATGTAAAGCACATACATGTTATGTTTAACATATATCTACATGAGCATATTATTCAGGTTGTGTTAAGCCACTGTTGTAAGTGTATTGCATCTGACCTGTCTTGTATTATGCACACGTTTCAGCTTTGTGCCGGTAAATTTAATATTGTATTTCACTAGCTCATCCAAAACTAATGAAGTTTTATTACTCTAAATGCAGACGTCAATTTAAGTCATTTTGTGTTGTATGCACATTCCTTTTGTCTTTGCCATGAAATAGCCATACAGGGTACTTTGTTAAAGGCTGTACCTGAAATGAGAATATGATTTATTGTCATGATGAAATACTCCAAAGAAAGGATGAAAATGCATTTTTTAAATTATTTACAGAGTACTTTAATTACTTAATATCAACTAAAGAGTAAGAAAACATAAAGATCTTAAGAGATCATTTGTGTTACCTTGACAACATTATTTTTCTCTGCATTATGTTTCTCAGCATTGTTATAATTACCCTCCAGGCCGGACGTAGAGTTGGTAAATCAACATTTAACGGTCACAGGTTGTTGTTGTTGATTTTGGACTTAACGCCATTTTTCAGCAGTCGAGAGGCTATTCATGGCGGCCAATATTAATGGTGGAGGAAGAAACCGGAATATCACCAAAAAGAACCACCGACCCACGAGAAGCTACTGGCAAGCTTTCTCACATATCCACATTTGCCGAATCCTAGACTCAATCTCACGCAGACAGAGGTGAGATGTCAGTGATCAAACGGTCACCGGAAGTTGATGATTGTTATCTTATTTGGAAAAATGTGGTAAATACATAGTTTCCATCAGCTAACCCTCTTTTCAAAAAGCAAAACAGGAAGCCTATATCTTAGTTAAAACTGGGAACAAACTGTATTTGTGGAAACATTTTCTACAATTTAAAAGCTTATACAGCCTTTGGTAACAAATTAATAAAGCATTATTGGGAAATTGCATTGGGATTCTAATGAGTAAAGAAATTGCGAAAGACTGTAAAAGTTAATATGGGATTCTGTTGTTTTAAAGTTCAAAGACATTTTAACCTTGATATTAAGCTATTTCGGCTATATTATTTTCTGCTGACAGCAATTTAAATATCGATTACATGTGTATAGCACGTCTGGTCTAGGAATGGCTGCTGGCATCTTCTTACAGAAAAGGTTTACGAAAACTATATGTTGTGCAAACGTATAAACTTCATGGTTCTCTTTGACAATACATGTGACCAGATGGTAAGTATGAGTTAATAATGATCAAAACAATTAAAGCGAATATAAAGTTAATTTAATAACTTTTTAGAACGTGTTAGCTGCTATTATTTAATCAACGCATGTTTTGTATTGATGTTGGTTATATATATATATATATATATATATATATATATATATATATATATATATATATATATATATATATATATATATATATATATATATATATATATATATATATAAAACTAACGAAGAAATACGTCTAATCTACGGTTTTAGGCAGTCTAAGAATCGACTCTGCAAAAAGTGTTGTTTTTGCTAATAATTTAAGACTAGTACACAGAAAATGGACATGTCTGCGTTCAGTATGTAAATGGTTTACTGTCTTTTTGCCAGATAAACTTGGCATTCTACATAAAATTGTAAGCTATGGCAAGCATATTTTATTATTAAACAATTTAAAAATTCACCTTATTTATTAAATGATAAATTTAGTTAAGTACATTTTGAAATTTTGTCTATTTTTTATTAAGATTATTCTTTACGGGTTTGACTGAAAATAGTATTCCTTGAAAATAAATTTATTTAGTACATACATTTTCATTGACCCAGAGATGTCCAACGAATATAGTATTTTTAACATGTATTTCTTTTTAATCTTGACTTGATGTCTCTCATTTTCATTTCAACAATTACATATGTTCTTTTAAATTAAACCAAGTTTAAAGACATGATCTCTCAAACGTACAGAGGGTCTTTAATATTTTGGCTTTATGTTTAACACGGAACGCTGTTTCAAGCACAAAGTCTGTCTGAAATGATACTTCTTGTGTAATAGTAAAGAAGATTAAATTCACCATTGGCAGAAGAGGTGATCTCGAGAGTGTGGGTGTACCAAGTCTATATATAACATCCTTTAAATACTGAAAAATAGCATTATTATGTTTATGAATAATACTGGTTTTATAACTAGTTTGGAACTATTTACTTCATTATATAGTTTCCATTATTTAATTAAAAAAAATCATTGATAATTAGTTTTGTTTTATACGCCATCGTAGCAAAGGCATATGAGTGATACCCTTGCATCTCAGTCCGTACTTCATTCCATCACATCTTGGTAAAGTTTTGCTTTTAGGTCATCGTGATGGATGGAAGCATCAATGTTCAATGAACACTTTTTGTTTTGAAAAGGACTTTTTAATAAATAATACATATTTTTATATTTTATACAGAAACCATTGCCTTTAAATATGTATTTTGTGTTATAATCTAAACAAGATGATTAAAGAGTCATTTAAAGGAAAGACTGGAGTAAAGAGTATCAAAACTATTTACTTTACAGGCGATGTTCACCTTGGTTCTCTTCGACATTGTCAAAAGAATGTACTCGTGTTTTCTGTTATGTTCGATGTTTTTCGATATCTATTGTTTTATTTTCAGTTGTAACATTTTAATATAAGTCAATGTGCTACTTTTTAAAATAAGTCTTTAATATGCTTTAATTTGACATTTTTATTGGTATTTAGTCAGTGGCTGTAATAAATAGACATGGACGGAAATGAATTATCAGATTTGAAAATTTAGTCACTTATGAATTTTCTAAATAACTATTAACAAAATGAGAGGCTATCTCTACAACATGTAAATGATGCCTTGTCTTTTCACCCAATAAGATTGGCAATCAGCATAAAATAATAAGTTTTGATCAGCAAGCCCTAAAATAAGAGAACTTAAAAATTGAAAATTTTATATTTTAAGGAAGTGGTAAATTTATTCAACAAGATATCGTTTTTGCAGAGATAACGTTTTAGAAATATTTTCTACATTCAAATTGTTATTACTTTTTGACTGTGTGGTAGAAGATAGCATTAATGCAAAAGTAACTTATTTAATACACACATTTGCATTGACCTGGAGATGATTGGCCATTTCCGGATGTTTAGTATGTGTTTCTTGCGAATATTCGAGTGATATTTCATATTTTCTTTATTTAGTTAGAACAGATGTTCTGTAAATCTTAACATACTTAAAAGAATTAAATCTACCTGATTTCTGTCATAATTTTAAGTAGTAAACAAGATGTCATGGTTGCAAGCGTTCAAGATCAATTTTGTTTACAATAAGACTATGTCCAGTAATTTTTCATTAGGATTAATGCCTTTTTTGGGTGGGGTAGTTGTTTTCTAGAGCACACTATTGTGACATGGGTCCAATTAAATATTTATAAAAGAGGCAAAAGAAACAATTATTCATTTCTGTTGTATAATCAGTCTCTGGAATCATTTATAGTTGCATGCAGGTATCACACCTTGCTTGTCGATCCCTGCTTCCATACCTCCAACTATCACACCTTGCTTGTCGATCCCTGCTTCCATACCTCCAACTATCAGACCTTGCTTGTCGATCCCTGCTTCCATAAATTCAGATATCTCGCATACCTCCAACTATCACACCTTGCCTGTCGATCCATGCTTCCATCCTTTAATCCATCGGATATTTCCTGTCGATCCATTTTCGTATTTGTCACACCATGCTTGTTGATCCCTACCTCCATGTTCTTTGACATCACACATTGCCTATCTATCCATACTTCAATTTATCACACCTTGCCTGTCAATCCATATTTCCATCTACAACACCTTGCCTGTCAAATCAAATGTCCATCCATCAACTTTGCCTGCCAATTGCATTCTTCCATCCATCACTCATTGCCTGTCAAAACCATACTTCTATTTATCACACCTTACCTGTCAAACCATAGATCCATCCATACACCCATCCCAACTTCATGTCAATCCATACTTTCATCCATCACACCTTGCATACCAATCCATACTTCCATCCATGACTCCATGCCTGTCAATCCATAATTCTATCCACCACACCTTTCCTGTCAATCTATACTTCCATCCATGACTCCCTGCCTGTCTGTCCATACTCCATCAATGACTCCTTACCTGTCAATTCATGCTTCCATTCATCACGCCTTGCCGGTCAATCCATACTTCCATGCTTTCATAATCACACATTGCCTGTCTGTCCAAACTTCCAGCCATGACACGGTGCATGCCGTTCTATGCTTCTATACACCCTACATTTCGTTCTATACTTTCAGCCATCATACATCTGTTGATTTATACATCATATTTTCAACCATCAAACATTTGGTTTACAACAAGAAGTCATCTAGAACTGCTATCTAATGTGAAGGTCTCTGAAATTACGTAAATATTCTATTTAGTTTAAACCTAATTAAATCATTAATCTCAGGGGAACTAGCACAGTGGTGGCATATATCCTAGCAAACTAAAGTAATTCAGCCTAGTCAAATTCAGACGTATTAGTTTCAACATTATTTTGTCACAATAGTAGAAAATGGAGATTCTGGCTCACTTTCATCACTGCGTGATGAAGGAGCGAGAAAAGAAAAATCCACCGCGAGACTATACTACTGGGTTATGGAGGTTCTGACTCACCCGTGGTTCGTCTTCACTGCTTTTAGAGAAACTGGCTCACCTTTTATCTGATAAAATAATGACCACCCATGAAACGGGGTTATGGGGACACTGGCTCACTTTCACGCAAGTGTTCTGCCTCACCTGTGATCGATGCAGTTTCTGGCTCACTTATTTAATGGATCTGTGTATTAGAGATGTGTCTTGCATTTTAGCAAGGATGTCTCTTCCGTATTATTCATGGAGTGTAGATAAACTGGAACTGAGTAAGGAGAGCCTGATGAAGGGTTGGAATTAAGACAGGAGGAGTCTCATCAATGGTGGAAAAGTGCGAAGGAGTTGATAACGTACTCGAATAAGGATATGAGGTATGTAACTGAAATGCTTTATTATAAAGAGATTGAAAAGGAGGAAGAGGAGATGGTAAGCGTAGTCAAAGTCGTCGTTATCCAGTGCTCCGATACAATCGACAGTATTGCATCAAAAATAAGTTGAAACGTTTTCATTTGTCGGAGCTTGAGCAAAATGAGTTTTATTATTGGTTGAATAAGGTGACTCAGGATCGTTGGATCGTGCAAAATTCACAAAATTTGAGTATGTATAAAAACGTATCTTCGAGAACATGGGTCATGACGAGACGAACATGCTTTGAAATGTAAGGCCGTCTCTGGGAAGAATTTTATAGGGAGTATGGTAAGATTATTTCGTAGGTGTTATCTTAGAGAAGAGGTGGGAATTCATGAGTTGAGCATGTAGGATGTCCAAACTACTTGACGAGCGATTTACCTCTCCTTTGGTAAAGATAACTGTTTTAACTCTGACGACGTCCTGGCTTGCCTTTGTTATTCCAGCTTGTATAAAAGATCATCGGATTGGTTTTCTTGTGGACTCATGGAGGGGTAGGTGATGGGAATGGTTTTTTAAACGTTATTGACTTCTTCTGTCCAATAAGGAGTGTATCCTTTTCCTAACTTAGATGTTTGTTTGATGAATCTGACGTGATAATCTGCTGTTAATTTGGATCGAAAAATAAGGCGTATTCGACCTGTTGTATTTGGGTTTGGAGGAGGCATCTGACTGAGTCATTCGAATGCTTCGTCGACAGGTCTGGTTGCAGTGGTCGCCGAGGTTTGTTAGGAACCCTACGTATCGGACGGAATTATCGCTGGTGAATTTTATTCACATGCGATTCGTGAGAGTTATAATAAATCGTTCAATGACACATGCCTTGACAGGATTATGAGTGCAGTACACGATATTGCTATTTTGTTACAGCCAATCTGAGACGGTTTGGTTACAAAATTCACTCTCACGATCTGCCCAGAGTTTATGAGGCTTTCCTTTTCTTATGAAACTTTCCGGTGCTTCCACGATAGATGATTTGTTTTGTATTTGAGAAGAATGACCTAAGCATATTTACTAAAAACATCAATTACGATTCTGAGATAATGAAAATGATCGTTATACGCGCTATAATCCCTCATATGGACGTGATCTAATGACCAAATCTCATCTACGTCCACAGCGATGACTCTATGTCTTAGAAAATGCTTGCGTGCGGGTTTATGCAGTTCGTGTGGCAGCAATTGCATGGCTGGACCTACGTTTGGTGTGCTACATACACCCAGCCCAATTTATATTTATTGCTAATGATGCCACGCAAGACAGTCTCTGGAGGAGGTAAATAAAACGAATCAAAATACTTTACATCGTCTGAATGAGAATCATTGATGATGGCTACCCAGTGCGTACCCAGTCCATTATAATAATTATGCTGTATATGACGCAGCTCTCGTCGGAATTAATCCGTTCGGGAAGTTTAGCTTTAGAAAATATGCATCGTAATTGGGAAATGCTGGATTTTAAGAGATGTCCGAGGTTGAAGTTGCTTGAGACCTTTTTATGCGTGGTTCCAGGCAGCTTAAATTCTTTATGGCCTCTAATAGTGGACCGACAAATCCTACTTATTTGGACAGTTGAGAGGCAGACAAGTTCAGAACGAGGCCTTTCCGAGCTGTTTTAAAGTTTATTCACAGAAGTCGCTTGACGATGTGTCAGCATGCGTCGATCGGGTCCGACGAGTGCCGATGCTTTCAATCTGATTGAGACGGGTCTTTTCGCTTGGAGACAGTGTGACTTAGATTGGAACGTACAATATGATGTTATATGAAATGCTATTAATTTGGGGGTTATCGTTTTTCTAGTTTGCGATGGGATAAGGTTTTGGCCGTCAATAAGATTTGTTTTCTGCTGCCCATGACCGCCTTTTGAGTAGATCTGGTGAAGTCCCCTGTAGCTACAGTCAGTCTTAATGGTGCCAGGACCGAAGCAAATAACTAAGAGCTATGGTCTTGACAAAGGGGATGATGGTAGCTGCATTGTCATTATCGACACTTCTAGATGACTTTTGTTTCTAGGCATGTCTTGAAAAACAGTTTATATACAAGGATACTCATTTTTTTCGTTGAATGCTTCCAGCGTAATAAGTCGGCCAGAAATGACCAGCCCGTAGAACAGGTAATCTTCTAGAGCGATCGTTCATCTGATTTCGATGTCGGCAGGAGAGTCTTTGAAACGTTCGGAATGTTTGGAGACATCGGACTGGAAGATATGATACAAGTTATGGAAAAGACCCAGCGATATTACGTGCCTATATCCACGTCATTATACTTCTGCGTGGCTTCCATGAGTATTATGTACGCGTGAGAATACTTTCGAGTATCTACAGCAAAGTTGCATTCGAGTTCTCGCTCTAGATATTGTCTGAAGTTAATGCGAATGTGAATGCGAGACAGAGAGATACTAGTAAAGATGTGCTTGTTTTGAGTTTGTGGCTGAAGAGCGTTACGCTGCTTTGGCAACTTAAAGGCGACAAAGACGTATTTGGGAAGATCGCTGCCTGGATAGTGGCGTTTCTCCACAACGTAGTTGACTGAGCCACAGACGATTCTGCATATAAATGCAGTTTTGTTCGAAGTACAGTTTCTTGGGGAATCGGGATAACGTCGTCTCCAGTTCGATCATGTACGCCGTGGATGGTATGATTTTGTGAATCCACAGAGATAACCACGTAATGATAAATTGCTCATTGAGATAAACTGCAGCTATATGCATCTATTGAGCGAATGAGTCTTTTTCCAAGATCAGCGTTTGTTTTTACACCTCTGAAAATAGTACATATATCTCGACATACGCTGAGGATGCAGCAGAGCGTAAGCAACATGCAGAACTCGTGGCTAGTATCAATCAGATAACGTCAAATGGCGAATCCCACATTGTAAGTAACATAACGTTAGAAAGCAAAATTGAATCTGACATTTGCTCCTTTCATATTAACAGCATCGGCCACCCCTGCTACACTATGTAGATCTGTAATAGCAGGAAATTCGTTGCTGATCGCTGCACCTGTGTTAGTATCTCCGAACACCACATCCTCATAGCGCACGATCGCATGTACTCACTGCTGTACATGATCAAGTTCTAGATGGTGATGGCATCATGTAAGTAGTCTCCTGGTGAGTTGGCGTTAGTTTGTATTTTCCTGCAGATAAAGCAATAATTGTGTTTTGCCTGATCCAGATGGACCTATTATTATCATTCTGATAGAATTTGGTATCGCTGGGTGATGCTTAACCGGAGTTTGTTTTCGTGTCAACGAAAAGTCAATTATATCCAAATGATAAATATTATGAATTTATATTGTGTTCAAAGCAGGGCAACCATCCTAAACACTGGATTAACAACGATAATAACAACAACAAAACCTAGATAAATAAAAAAAAACGCGCACTGACAGGTAAGTGTGAAAAGTGTGGTACAAACAATACAAATTCATTTCAAACACAGCAACGGGAGGTGATATTGCTGCATTATTAAAACAAAGCCCAGGATATAATTATTGTAGTCCTGGTCAAGATCAAGATCAACCGCGACCTGGAGAATATCCCATAAACATGACTGGTCAAGCGTGTCACATTCATGATGCTGCTTATAAAAGTAAAGATTTATAACAACATCTTGCAGATGTGAAATTGATTCATGCTTAAATTCTATACCTGATAAATCTCTCAGAGAAAAACTTGCTAGTTTTCTAGTAAAAACTGCTATGAAAGGTAAAATCGTGCTAATTGATGTAATTAATTATATGATTATTATAATGGAGTCCATTTATCATTCCCCAAGAGGATATTGGAAGGGTAAAGCAGCATTAGTAAACTTGCTGAGGCTGTAAAAGCCTCACGCGTTGTTGCTGAAGTGTGGTTTGCAAGACAGGAATATAGCAAATTATCTACCATAACCTAAAACGCGTATTTTGATGTCAGCGTCCCTAATGAAGTTAATCCAGCAGATATTTTGTTTTTACCGCCCGATGCCATTAACAGGTGGACGTCAATCACTCACATACAAATATGCGTTAACTGTCGTTGATGTTGCAAGTAGATATAAAAAAGCGGAACCACTGTCAACAAAGACAGCAACCGAAGCTGCATCTGCTTTTAAACGAATTTATAAAAACAGAATCCGGACCACAAGGTGGTCTTATATGCTACAGTTTCTGCAAGTTGATCCTGGCAAAGAATTTCTCGGTGCAGCATCATCGCTGATGAAAAAACATAACCTCAAAATCAGACAAAGACACGTTGCAATTCATTGTGATTAGGCAATAGTTGAACGATGTAATCTAACGCTTGCCGAGCAATTATTTGATACCAGTATGCGAAGAAAATAATTCGTACAGATACAAGACCTAGCGAATGGGTTGCAAGATCACCAAGTGTGATACTTGCGTTCAATAATGAAATTACTCATTCAACTTCTATGAAACCTCTGAATCCTATTAGGAGTTTCTGGAATTATTTCACGCATTATCTCAAATTGTATTCTATCTGGATGCAGTCTGATTAATCAATTAATTGATTTAATTTTCATTAAATTCTTTCAGAGGTTTATCAATAGCTCTATGATGATCTTTTCATTTCTTCATAATAATCAACAAATGATTTTATCCACTCATCCAGAGAATGAACGGCGAAAGGTGGTGGTTGACCATGATTGCCGCACATAATCACAGCAATCTTTTTTTTGTCAGTAGCCGATCAAGAAATATTTTTAGTGTTTCTCACAGCACCGTACAAATTTCATCCCAGATGACGAATTTTCAGAACATATTTCTCATCAATTCGCTCAGATATCCACGTATCTCCACACCATCTGAAGAAACTATGGTATGTACATGATTTTTACCCCTCGTTGTTTTCTTTTCTCTTGCTAGTATGTGAGTAGGTGTCAGCACAATCATATGCCGAAATAATTCAATAGCACGTGTTATTTTACCATAACCTCCAGGTCTGTCGAGATAAATTGTTTAATGTCTGGCCACTGGAACAAATACACATAGTAATGTTGATACTTGTATTTGATTATCATTACCGTAATATATCTCAGTGATTTTACGTTGGCTGAATGAGAACAATCAAGTATACTTTCTTGTTTTATTCGCCATGATCTCCATTTTCCGCTACCGACTAAATCTACTACTACTTCTCTCTCTCTCTCTCTCTCTCTCTCTCTCTCTCTCTCTCTCTCTCTCTCTCTCTCTCTCTCTCTCTCTCTCTCTCTCTCTCTCTCTCTTAATAGAAAATGAATCCGTAGCGTAACAAGAAAATATATTTATTATCGATAATAAATTTATAGAAACGTAGGCAAGCATAGAAGATCTTAAGTGAGTAAATAGTGGTGACCTACTATCTATATAACTCACGAGAGTACCTAGTTTGGTTCTTTCTGACAAATATGCATTATTTCTGCTTATAAATGTTCCTTTGTTGTATTGCAATTATAAAATTAACGCAGCATCGTTCATGATTAATCTTGTATAATATCGCTTATGATAATATGAACCACCTTGAACAAAGTTACAAATTATTTTTATTCCGAGATAGTTTGCAACTTTATTTTCATCATTAATTCTATCCCCATCTTCCCCTGACTCTGTCAGGGGTGGATGTTTCATTTGTTGTGGTAACCAAACTTGTTTCTGCGAATGATATGATATAATAACTTCACTGACCATTAATGATATTAGAATTCCTGCATCAAGCAAGTATCGTAATAGTACCGTTGGAACCCAACATTTTTCTGTGAAATGTCTACCAAACCAAGTATAAACGATTGGATGAAGATTATTACAAAACTTTAATGATTTTACACAAGCAAATCCAGTTAAATAAAAAATAATGTAATAATCCATTTATCGCACCTCTTGTCATTTCATGTGTGGGATGTCCGAATCGCTTAAAGTATTTAGAACGTTCTCCTTATCCAAGAAAACTTTCAAGATAGCACGCAAACACATCAACAGATACAACTTTACGATGATCGTATTTAGTATTCAAAAATCTGTCATGTCCATATTCGACAACTTTTTTGAACATCTTCAATGAATTCTGATTATGTCGGTGACCATAAATATTTATTCTGAGCAAAGTGATCCGCAACTGATGTTACTGTAAAACAATTATTTAGCAATTGTTCAACTTCAAAATTATATTCACGCCAAAAGCATTGTGCAAGATTCATTTCTTCATGGAGTGATTCTATACGGTAAATATCTCCATTAGGTATCGTAATATGCAAATTCTGAACGCTGAAATAACCAAACAGATACAGAGTCGCTCTTACTGATATCACTGATAGCATGGAATATATAATCGCTATGAAATTTAACTGTCCTAACTCTTGGAAATATTGTTACAGCATCAGTCCATGCATGTGCGTTATGATCAATGATTGTTAATGGAGCTCCTCTTGATGGGTATTTTCTCCGGTTATTGTTTTTACTTTTATTGGAAATTTTAATTTCTTTTCTAGTTCAGCAACGCCGCTGATAGATGCTCCGGTATCTTTGTTTCTGTCCACACATTTAGTTTTGTACGTCTTAGATATGTTAAACTGTTTCCACGTATTACTTTTTGAGAAATATTCCATAACACACTTAGCTACTCAGTTTAGTTTCCTTGATAATTTCATTGGTTTGAGATTATCCACGCTAGGTTCATCATTTAGCGGATATATCGAATATTTAACCGCAGTGGCAGGATACGCTCGTTCATAACACGTTTTATCAGTATTGGTCAATATTCCTGGTTTGGATTTGTTATTAAATGTAACAGTATTATATCCAGTAAGAAGTAGCATCGGTTCGCGTTTGTCACGAATAGTCCAAGTGTCATCATATTTCTACACAATAAATTTTACTAGAATTATTTATTTCTGTCGAGATAGCTAATAATATTTTTACCTCGTTCGTTACTCATTCTAGTGTGGTATTTGTCTTGATGATGATTTAGCGTGTAAAAGACCCACTCAATCTTATCTGAGAATGTTATTGAGGAATATGTTTATGAGGAGATTGGTATTTCATTGACTGGACAGACGCACCCTTATGTAATGACAATCTAGCATAAAAAATTATGTAACTGATCTAGGGTGTCTTCCTTCCTGTCGAATTTAATGATGTTCATTTTCTATATAAAATCATATCGTACAACTCTATTGGGACGGTGATGGGATCGGAAAGGTCGTCAAGTGAGAATAAAGGCAGTAACTCTGAGATACCATGGTGGATCATCTCAATATGAGTGGTCACAGTCTCACCCATCTCAAAGATGTGGGCTATCTTCTTAGGAATACCAACGGCGCGTGATGGTCTTACGTCAAACTCCTAGCTCAGACTAAACTGTCTTTGACAGGTGGCATGAGTTTGTACGGACGGCCTTCAGTGTCAACAGGTCCTTCTCAAACCGCAAGAGCTTAAGGTAAATACGTATAGCTGGTTTGCAAATACGATAAAACAGGGAGTACGATCAGCGGTAATGTGGCAGTAACGTGTACGTCTTCCATTGAAGTTGAAGTGGCTGTACCAGTTGCTGTTCGCCGATACGTATGGACATGAGGTGTCGTACGCGGATAACGATCAGCGTGTGTTTACGTAATTGACAAGAATACATGGATTGCTTCGCAGTAATATTTAATTGATCGGATGTTTCGTCCACCGCAGCGCTGACACACGTTGAGTTGACCTCGAACTCATTCCAGGCATCCCAAGCAAGGTTTCATCCATTGACCACTACGCTAAATCAAAGCAAAATGCTGTACAATGTATTCTCTCGTACAAGACTTGGTGCACTTTTCCGTATTTTTCTGGATTAAACACACACACACACACACACTTCTGTTTTCCACTCAGAGGAATAATGCTTTAATTATAGATGAATAATTTGGCTATAAAATTAAAGAAATATTAAAATGAACAAACAATGAATGTCGTGAGATACAGGACTATTTTATATAGCATCTCTATCGTCTCAAGGATATACAAGAAACATGTCCTTAGTATCAGTGAAGCGCAGAATTCTCCATAAGGCAGATCCTGGAAGAGAATTTATTCTTTGTCATGATCTTGCTCGTTGACTCATACAAAACCGCTCAGACGGCATAACTCGTTTAACTTCAGAATGACGTCATCAGTAGATCACATCGAGCTGATATCAAGACAAAACTACCCAAAATCGATATATAGCCATTCAACGCATCACATGTCTTCCACCCCCTCGACGAGATGAAACACGCAAGGAGGTGCTGACAAAGGATTTATTTACAATCATTTCCATATCCTTCAACGCGGAGTTGACCCATTACTCCTGCAGCGAATTTTACACCCTACAGTCCAAGCAGAACTACGCACCCAAACAGCCATCAAACTTTGAGTCGCTTTCAACGTTCATCTGGTCAAGGAGCACAACATCATAGACGTTTGGATCAGAGCCAAATTCCTCGTAGTCTATTGCAGTGATGATTTTAGCCATATCGTTGACATCTCCAGGTCGTTTATGCAACATCGCCTCGAAGATTATCAAGAGTCAGGATCGGCCTGGATCATCGCCGGAGTCAATTCTATCTCGTTTCAAATTTCTAAATTGACACCGCTACGTGGAAAAACGTATCACTATCAAAATTCAGCATGGCTACCAAAGTCTGTATAAACATCAGAAACAACGATAACTACTGCTTCGTTTGGTCTATCCTCTCAGTATCAGATCCTGTAGAGGAGAATGCCGATCGCGTCTATAAGTACAAACCGTATTTTGATACCCTCAAAACTACCAGTATTACCTTTACATCATAAGTTTTAGACGCCACTAAACGGGAGTAACTCAACTAGGGTCTCTACCTCAACTTCTTTGGACTCGATGACAAGAAGCAGGTGATAAAAAGTTTATCGTCTATCCCATGCTGATCTCCAAAAAGCCTCACAAAACATCCATTTATTGTATTATCAAACCATTTCGTAGACAGTAAGACTTCAAGACACATCATAATAATCATAGGCATTTCTGATATCGCTGTTTACAATACTTTCTTCAATCACAGCAGCAACAGAATCACGTGTCGTCTGGACTCTGTCAAGAATTACAAAAGGAACAGACGCCACGTCATATCGATGATCATTTGTCCTCAGCCTATCGACAGCATCGCAGTGAGGATTGCATCTCTTGTTTCTTTGACAACTCGTCCAGGCTTGCAAAAGCACTCAAGACCTACAAACAAATCCAGCTGATTTCACTCACATCACAACTGCGACAACACAAACCAACGGAGAAGTGCCACATCTGCGAAGAGTACTTTAAACCTCGTAATAAAAAAGCGAGACCAATATCATGTCACTGGACCTTATTGAGGAGCAGCTCATTAACACTATAATCTACGCTTCAAAGATCCAAACGTCTTTCAAGTGATCACGCATTATCTACGAGAATACGATGGGCATTTCATCCTAGAAGCTCTTAGTCATCTACGTGTCAAATTCTTTCTCACTGGATTTCACATCAGGTGCATCAACAACAACTTTGAAGATATATATATATATATATATATATATATATATATATATATATATATATATATATATATATATATATATATATATATATATATTGTTCTTGTTGGGACCATTCCGATTCATCATGTCGATTCAGTTCATTTCCACATCTCAAAAGACTAACCAAATACTGTCTTCAATTTACCCATCTGGAAAAAGAATTTGGGGAAGAAGCGGACCTGCTTAAACAAAAATGACTTTATCCCTATGAATATATTGATGTGTGGTCCAGATTCGAAGATTCGTTGCCACCTTCAGAAGCTTTCATTCCCATCTCAATCTCTCCCACATCACCGACGAGAAATAGCAATACGTGTGTAATATATGGAAAGAGCTGGAATGCCACTGTCTTCGAGATTATCACGATCTTTACCTGAAAATGGACGTACTTCTACTCAGGTCATCGAAGATTTCAGACGCACATGCCTCCAACATTACCAATATGATCCCCTCTGGTATTTCTCCTCACCCAGACTCTCCCCGGACAATCTCCTCATAAAATCTGGAAGGACCCTTGAACTTTTCACCGATTCAGACATGTTCGCCGAGCAGATGGTACGAGGAGGCATCTGAGTCATCAGGTAAAAGCAAGCTGTCGCCACATGACACACTATGATTTCACCGACCCTTCATCTACATCCTCTATCTCGACCGACGACATCAACATTTATGGATGGTCTAGGTCACAACTCCTTCCTGTAGGAGATTTGCATTATAGCATCGGAGAACAGTTTCTCCTAGAGAGACAAGCCAGATACCAAGACGGTTATTGGCATAATTTATGGGGCTATTTCGTCGAAGTTGATCTGGAGAACCCTTTCCATCTCCACGACGATCATAACTATTATCCCGTCTGCACTGAATACATTCTTGTCAATCACTCGATTCTGTCTCCACAATTTCAACAAAAATTGCAATTCGGACTCACAGAGTCCAAGGTAAAAAAAACCCGTACCCAATTTCCACCACAAAACCCAATACAAAATACGTTGTCGAATGCTTGAACAAGCTCTCCAGCATGGGCTCGTTTTTCAAAACGTTCAACGAGCACTTAAGTTTAAATAATCACCATTGATGAAACGCTACATCGACGTCAACACTACGAGTCAAAGCTACCAACCACCGTCGACAAAGACCTCTTTAAACTCATGAACAGTAGCGTTTTCGGAAAAACATGGAAACATTCGTCATGGGAAGAAAATAGAAAGGGTCAATGATGTCCGACGACGAGATAAACTCTTTGTACATGATGCCTTTGCAAGCATAAAAATCTTTGATGAAGAACTCGTCATCATCGAGTCTAGAAAAACTAATCTCTTGCTAGACAACCCTATCTAAGTCGGATCAGCTGCTCAAGAGCTATCCAAAATGTCCATGCTCGAGTTTCATGACGATTTCATCAAATGGAACAATTGAGACAAATCCACGCTACTCATGACCGATACTGAGTCGCCCATCAACGAGATTCACACCGACGATGCCTGCGCAGACCTCTTTTAATATCGGGAACTCTTTCACCTCAGCGATTATCCACCAGAACATTTCATCCACGGCAAATGTTAAAGAACTGTTAGGAAGATTCAAAGATGAAACATGCGACATACCCATCACGGAACTCATAGCACATCGATCCAAAATGTATTGCCTTCTCTTGGCACGCTGACATCCTCATGAAAAAAAGCCAGAGGAGTATTTAAACAACTATCCCTGCCCACGTAGCTATGCACCAACATTACACGCAAGTACTACATGGACACACTAATTACTACTCCATGAGAACTTCCCATTCACAATTCAAACTATCTACCCTACTCATCGATAAAAAAACTGTCCCTTTCATAATAAGCGTTATTCTAAAGGCAGCATTCACACCCTCTCTCCTGAGCACAAAGACATCAAAGTAACACAGGTCCATTGACAACAAAAAGTGAGCCAGAGACCCCATCGATCACTGGTTAGCCAGAATCCCATATCCCCGTCTCATGGGGGTACTATTTTATCACATAAAAAGTGATCCCTTTTCCTCTAAAATTGTGAGCCAGAACCACGCGACAGTCAGAACCCATATTATCTAATACAATAGTCTGATGCGGAAGTTCTCTAACTCGCTCCTTCAACACGCTGTGATGAAAGTGAGCCAGAACCTCCATTTTACTGTACTTTTTATGATACACTGACATCAGACACAATTTCTTATAACTCGATGATGACGAGTTCTTCATCAAAGATTTTTATACTTACAAAGGCATCATGTACAAAGAGTTTATCTCGTCGTCGGACATCATTGACGCTTTCTATTTTCTTCCCATAACGAATAAGCCCTCAAACATATCAATGTATTTCAACACAATAGTGTAGCAAACACTAATAACGAATACTTATTGGTTAGAAGTTGCGTAGTCGGGGGCATAATGACAGCATTCGAGATTTAAATAAATTGTCCAGAATCAGTTACAAGATGAACGCAGAAGGACAAGTTTAATGAACTTACAGTATTATGCAGTGTATTATGGACAATATCCAACTTTGAATGACTAAAATTTTGCAGTTTTCAAGATTTTATATTCAGACACTTATTGTGTATCTTGTTTAAGTTTATTCCACTTATTGTGTATCTTGTTTAAGTTTATTCCAAAAGCACACTATTGAGGGTATAAAAGATAATTTAGTCTGATATTGTAAGTGGCAGTAATTTTTGCACTTTGAAGGCTATAATTTTGTTTTGCACACAGGGAAAGGATGTAATTCGTTTTCTTTGCCTCATTTTAATTTTATAGAGTGTTAACATTATTTTATTTCCGTCATCCAGGTTGCAGACTTTTTCACCCAGTTTCAAATTAGAAAGAATACCTACGCATGTAATTTGTCTGTCCTGAAAACCAGTCTTCACGCTTCAAGATGCTGTTTTTCAAGGGTTCTTTTTTCTTGTGACTCTGTCAACGAATATACAAGACTACATAGCATATTACAAAAAGGACCGGATATGAGTTATAAAAAAAACTTAATTAAAATCAACCAAGTATGTTGTTTCATGCGTTTTAAGATATGCTTTATGGGATGCTGTTTTTAGAATGCAATTATCGCAAGTCCACCTGATACTTGCTGAAATTACTACTCCAAAATGACGATCAGTATTTCTAAAAGATTGCAAGAAAAGGAAATATGGAAAGTTGACGTTTCTAATTAATGTAAAATGTATATTGGTTTTGTTTTTCATAGACAATTTTTGTACGTTTTAGGTCATAAGACATTTAAAAATGGTCATTTTGTACGTCATAAGATAAAAAGTAAAAGGTGTGATTATCAAAATCACATACCTTAAATATGGAAAAACAAACCACATCCTGTGTTTTTCATTTTCTTTATTTCATTAAAGACAGAATATTATTTATGTCGATTACTGTAAATACCTCGAAATTACGATCTTCATTATCTCCACTCTTTAAAAGACAAAATAATCGTCAAATATTCTGTCTTCATTAATAAAAATTGCAATTACATTTTTCTTGATAAAGTGAAGATATCAATGACACTATAATTTATAAAATTATTTGGATAGACTGAAAACATTAAAATGAAATAATTAAGATAAATGATCTAAATAATTCAAATTTGACATTTTTTCAAAATCATATATTTATTTTTTTTACAGGATTCCAAGGTAACAAAAGTCAAAACGACCCACAAAACAAAACAGGACTATGCATGACTCGAGTTCAAATTTTCCTGTTCCTCCTCTTGCTTTTGACAATATATTTCCAGTTCCGTACCCGACTCACGCTTGATGCACGTTTTAGTACAAATAAATAAAATAACAAACATAAGCAGACATATGATGCTCTGTCCTAATAACAGATATGGAAACCATAGCGGGCTTTTATTCTCCATTAGATAGCCTAAATATAATGGATTTAACATTGTGCCACTTGAGCCAGCTATCACAAACAGTGAAGCTATTTTTCCAGAAACTGGCATTACGCTTTCTTCCGTCCATGTTACCATGGTAGGGAAGATGACTGACAAGGCTAGACCAATGAGAGAACAAAAAATCCAAACAATTGGATTAAATAGAAACACGCTCCCTACCGTAAAACTGGCAAGGGAGATAACCATGAAAGAGCAGTAAAGGAACAGCATTTTAGTTGGATGCAATAAACGAACGATAAAGATTCCTGAAAATCGTCCAAACCCAAAACTTGCCCAGTATACTGTTGTGGCAAGAGAACCTTTCAACTTAGTCCAGTTTAAGTGAAGAAGGCTGAAAGTCATAAGGTAGCTGGCAAATGTGTCTTCCACAGCGCCGTAAACGTGGAACAACAACATGAGCAGGATCACCACTCCAATTTTTTGTAAATTTGAAATCTGAGTAGATATTCTTCGACTATCTTCATGTGCCTCTTGCTGTTCTTTTGTCCGTGATTCTGAATTTCTTTGTAGATATGAAACAAGGAAAGAAATTGCAGACAATATTCCAATTATCGTGCTGATCATATATGCATACTGTACTTTTGTCTCCCCCCAGTATTCCAGGTCAGTTATAATGGTGCAATTGGTGGAATTTGAACAGCTAGGCAAAACACTGGTGTAAGATATATTAGCAAATGAAATGTTTTCTGTTCCATTCAGAGACTCCTTGGCCATTTCATATAGAGATCTCTTTGGGGCAAGAAATGGCTCCGTTATCAATGGCGAAATTATACCGCCAAAAGCATAAGCAAAGTGTAACGTCTGCATGTAAGGTCGACCGTCCACACCCCATATAGCAGAAATCATTGCATTTGCCCCTGCAAAATACACAAAATATTTACCAATCAATTACCTAGGTGAAAACATTTTATCTCTTTGTACGGCAACTAATGGATATAAAAATGTCAAGTGTGAATATTCCTTCATAATAATATTCCAAAAAATACCGTGCAAAACATTTCATCGTTGTTTAAGAGAACATTTCACAGATATCCGATAAGCAGATGGTTATAAAAACTCAAATATCCCATAAACGTTAGCCATAGATGTAGGACGTTACGTCAGACTTAAATTTCCTATGACTACTACAAACTTAAAAATTCACATATACTGTTAGTAAACTTTTCGATTGGCTAGCGTACGATTTATTAGCCAACCGCCATAGATTCAATAAGAATGAGAGGAATGACAAAGAGGTTATGACGTCTGTTTCACCCATTTTGACATGGCTGCAGTAGGAAGACGAGTGTTGCATCGGCTTATTTGTAAGATACATTGATATGGTGTGTCAATTTGATTTGAAGCTTGAATGGTTGTATACATGGCCAAAATTGGTCAAACAGTTTATGTGAATTTGGTAATAGTAAGTGCTGATAAGTAATGGAATCTAAACTAAACAAGGAGTACAAAGTGTCCTTTGTCATGCATGATACTTATTTCATCTTCAAAATCGGCTGCGAAATATTTTTTTTATATTGATTGTAAAATGAATAAAACTTTATAAAATTGAGAGCGTGAAAACAGCATACGAGGAAGCCAGATCAAACAAGCATATTAATATGTCAAAGATGGGAATGAGGGGCATCAGATTCGATGCAAAAGCTCAGTTAAAAATGTTCTCTCCTTGTTCTATGAGCGTGAGTCAGGTCATCCTTTATGTTGGATGTACTACGGTAAAGGTAGCTTGATCTACACTATGTCACCTAAATCAAGAAAACGCAAACACGTCGAATACAACATTTTTGCTGTATTCTTATTAGTTCAACCCACAGACAAGCCTTCATTTCGTGTTCGTTAAATTTTAACTTTGAACTCTTTTCGGGCTTACGAATGTTTGCTACACGGCCATTTTCTTCATCTTTGATCCCATTCGCTTTTTTGCAATTGTTATTGGGTGAGTAGCCAAAGTTTCATAAAATCATGACTAATCAAGATTGTCAGCTATGTCTGATTGCACTAAACTATGTTTAAGTTTGGTTTGCATTTCTATCTTCTTGTCAGCGGTTATTTGTAAACTAATGATCTGAGTTCCAGTCATATCACAAAATAAGTATATACCTTATGACTCAGACATTTAATTTCTCGATAAATAATTATTTATGTGTAAGACTACATTGTTCTGTTTCCTAGTAATACACCAGAAAGTTCTCTTTCCATGTAATATGACAACTTTTTTCTAAATGAGAGTCTATTTTATGTCTTGCGGTTTTGATATACTTTTCGACCGGTACCCAGGTATAAAGACAAGAAAAGCAGAGACTTGTGCTCTTTTGTTATACACTATGTCACATTCTGACAGTTTGTACACAGCAAAACATAAGTACATTTCGAGCAACACTGATTGGAATTGACTTTTACTAATATATCTGCTAGCATTTTACGCTCATAAAAGTGACAACGTTGAGTCTGCAGATTAACACTTTTAATTAAAATTTTATAGAAAACTGGGATCCAACGAACTTTTGACACATTCAGCAATTAGGTCCGATGGCAAAAGTTGCAGATCCCGGACTTATGCCCACTGCTGTTGTCAGGTCCTTATAATATTCATATTTATATATAAATTGTAGTTTATCAACAGATTTGTATTTAAAATTAAATAGCTTATTCATAATAAAATTTTGTTTAATACTACAATGTTTTGACCACACACACACACACACACACACATATATATATATATATATATATATATATATATATATATATATATATATATATATATATATATATATGTGTGTGTGTGTGTGTGTATGTGTTATTATATATATATATATATATATATATATATATATATATATATATATATATATATATATATATATATATATATATATATATATATATAATACAAATCATATGGCGAACAACCGCCCTTTCAAGCGCACTGGTTCCAGCAAGGGATCACGTGTGTCAGGGATTGATTAAGATAGATGCAATAAACTGACCACGAACATTGCAAAACTATTATCTAACTAGCCTGGGCGCTTTCGACTCTTAATGAGTCTTTTTCAAAGGCATATACAAAACATAGACAAAACAAACAAATAAAACACAAAAACGCTGTGTTGGTTAAACTCAACATGAATTAAATCTTGCAGTATCATTACACCTACCATAATCAATAGGACACTTTGCAGTGTCCGTATACCCACTATGCTCCTTAATATGTCACTATGCAGTATCCTTATATCCACTGTAATAGTTAATATCACACTTTGCAGTATCCTTATACCCAATATAGTCATTAATATGACACAACAAATACCTAATTTTTTTATTCAATTATCAAAATTGTTATATAGAAACATTTTAATATCTACATATATCAAGAAGCCCTTGGGTTTTCGAAAATGGTCAACAAGATTAACTACCCAAATTAGCTCATAGTGAGAAAGATAACTATACAAAAATTATCACAAGTTTATTATGACTTCATATTAAATAAACTTTAAAAGTCTAAATGGAATTTAAAATGAAATTTAGAACGATGAAAATCACACTTCTGTGAAAGTTATTGTATGAACCGATAAAAAAAACAACTCTGCCATAAGATACACTGACAACAAAAATTGGAAACCAAAAGATTGCTTTTATAGTTCATGCAGCAATTTTGGATACAATCTATATTACTTACGTTTTGTAGAAAAATGATAGACTATACTTCACGGGAGTGCGAAGGACAATGAATTTTTTATTTTAAAAAATGCTTCCAGAAATAAAGAAAACACGATTTACACTTATGACACTGAAGAATATCAATCATAAATTTAGCGCACTTTTTATATTATAGATTATGAAGGGTTTAGACCGCTTCGGTGGCCTAATTGTTAGAGCGTCCTCCTCGGATGCAGGAGGTAGCAGGTTCGTATCCCGGCTAAGTCATATCAAAGACTTATAAAAATGGAACAGATGCCTCGCTTGGCGCTCAGCATTAGGAGGTTAGGGTTAGGACTGGTGGGCTTGGTGTCAGGATAATGTGACTGGGTTGGAGATTATGATGCATGTCTGCAGCATGATGCCAAATTGCTAGACATTACCATAAACTGCCACTCTGCAGACATCGAAGCGATATGACTGAAAATGTGTTAAAGCGACGTTAGAAATCTAAACCACACATGCACACACATTAAAGTAAAATACAGTTTGCAATGATTTATATAAAATGATGTTTTGTGTTTAAAAAAAGCTTAATTTGTAAATTACATGCATCTTGAGTGCAGCTGATGTGACAAAATTGCTGAATCAACGCAACTTCGACATCTCCAATCATGTAATAATTTAGCATGGTATGATGAGATAAAGGAGAGCGGGAATACTAAAAAGAAACAACAATACCAGTATCCAGTCCTCCAGCACAAGTTCCGCCGATTGCTCGCATGGTCACCATGAGTGGAAAGAGAGAACACCATGGCGCAATGCCACCAGCCAAAGACATACCCATAACCGTCAGAAAATGAAGCAAAAGCCTGTTGAATTTGTCGTACAGTACCCCAAATATTAGAGAACCAGCCAGATATCCCGTGGTCCATGCAGTAAGCAGCCAGGAGGATGTGGATAGGTCCTTGTTCACTATAAGACGAAGGTCAGGAAACGCTGGCCCTGTGTGTCCAAAGAACAGGCCCTGTAACATATGTATATATACATGTAACGTATGTATAGATGACAAACATGTAGTGGCCTGTAATTGAGTTTTATGAATGAGCGAAAACATGTTTATAGACGAAATGGGGGTGGGGGTGAGAGAGATAGTAGTTTGATGGTGGCTACCGCGAAAGAAGCACAAATAAAATGAGTCCACCTTAAGATACAGTGTACATTGGTTGAAACCACATTTTCACGGTGCATTAACTAGTTATAAATGAATGAAAAATTCTTTAAACATATTTTTGTAACCTTAATTTAGTGATAAGCAGTGAAAATAAATATGATTTAGTCATTTGGAGTACAAAATTGATTATAGTGTTTGTACTGCTTGATTGTACGAGTCCGTAGTAAATGAGACTCACAAACTCTTTCCTTGTACTTCAGTGTGTACAATAATCTATAGGTATAAACTCCTCACCTTATTTATTATATACGACCATTTCCTAAGTAATACATTCTTTAAATTGTAGAGCGTCTGCCTCGAATTCGAGAGGTCGAAGGTTCGATCCTCTACCGAGTCATATCGAAGATTTATAAAAAATAAAAAAGTACTATTAGCTGTCTGGCTTGGCGCTCTGCATTAATAGGTTAATGTTATTACTGGTCAGTATGGTGTCAGGATAATGTGACTGGGTGGGAGATTAAGCTACATGTCTGCGGCATAATGCCTCATTGCTAGACATCACTATAAACTGTCACACTGCAGACATCGTAGCGATATGACTGAAAATGTTTTAAAGCTACGCAAGAAATCCAACACACACACACACACCGAAACACACACACACACACACACACACACAGAGTCCATGACCATAACGTACTGGTCACAGTCCTATTTCTTGGTGGTGAATCTACCCAAGGAAATCCATGACCATAACGTACTAGTCACAGTTCTAGTTCTTGGTGGTGAATCTAGCACAAAAACCTATGACCATAACGTACTAGTTACAATCATAATTCTTACAACTGAATATGCGCGCAAGCCCATGACCATTACATACTGGTTAAGACGTGTTTCTTGATTGTCAATCTACCCATGACCATTATATACTGGTCAAGAGTGTTTTGTGGTGGTGAATCTATCCACACAAACTCATGACCATTACAGTCGTGTTTCTTGGTGGTGAGTCTACCCTCTCAAACTCATGGCAATCACATCCTGGTTATAGTCGTATTTCTTGGTGGTGAAAGCTTTTTATTAAGCTATTCACATTTCTCTTTAAACAGAAAGCAGCCTACTGTATTGGTTTCTTAAAATCTCAACAAGTTACAAAGATAAAAAATATTGCTTTAACACACGTATCCAATCACTCCTCCGTTTGGTCCCATCAAACTGTGTCCCTTGGGTCAAATTTCTCGGTAAAAGAATATACCCCAGGGCCAAAGTCAACTGCATATCTGAATCTGTCTTTTCACACCAAGTATTTTTATATTGTGCCAGGGTGACGTACTAAATCCCAATAATATTCTAAGGTTTGAAGTCTCTTGCAGGGTGTAGAAGGAATTGCACATTTACATATCTGGACACAATTCATTCCACATGGGCTACACATGTTGGCACATACGTCCACATGGGCTACACATGCGGGTACACAATCCATATGGGCTACAAATGCGGGCACACACGTACACACGGCCAGGACAGCATGAAACATGAAACTACTTTTCAATTAAATATTGCGTGGTTAAGTATCAAATAAGTTACATCTTCCAAAACATACATAATGATTTCCAATTGGATATCACTAGATACGTCAATTACAAAATTATAGATGATGTGGTCTTCCATTGTAACAAAATACAACTAAAGTTTCTTCAATGAATTCCTGAAGATCAAGAAGAATATATATATATATATATATATATATATATATATATATATATATATATATATATATATATATATATATAGAGAGAGAGAGAGAGAGAGAGAGAGAGAGAGAGAGAGAGAGAGAGAGAGAGAGAGAGAGAGAGAGAGAGAGAGAGAGAGAGAGAGAGAGAATAAATATTATATTCTGATTAAAAACAACTTGAAAGGCATGGGTTGACTAGAAATTATGATTTATGTTGAAACATTATTTCGATCCTTTTTCAGTCAATGATCTGAACATTGAGAATTATTCGCGTGTTTGATGAATGGAAATGATTGTTTGGCTAATATCATTTATTAACTTTTAATCGTATATATTTTTGAGTAAGTAATCTTTCTTAATTCTGGAATAAAGAGCAATATAAGACAAAGTCATAAAATAAAAATTATCGTGCAAAAGGTTTTCATTTTATTATATACTGTATGACGTGTTGTCATAGCATGTTGTTCTGTTTTCTATTAGTCTTATGTTTAAATTTACATTGAATCCGATATGCAGTATCTACAGTCAACTACTAGTATTTCAATCACATACACATGCATGCACATACGCATACATGCACACACACGCATGCACACACATACATGTACACACACACGCAAGCACACACATATACATACACACACATGCATGCACACACATACATATACACACACATACATGCACACACGTGAATGAGATATAAATAAATACAAAAATAAAAATAATGGCATCATACCATCACACTATACGAAATACATATCCACACTGTCAACAGGAACTTTGATCTATATACAGTATCCAGTCTAATTTTCTGGATGACTCCGGTTCGATCATTCGTGATGAATGAGGCATCCTTAACAAGATTATCTTTAACTTCTTCATCAACATGCTTGATGAATGATGTCTCCTCTTGGTCTTTATGCAACTCAAAATTGCCTGTCACGTGATTTTCCTGTCTTTCATCATTAAGCTTGCCCGTCATTTCCGATTCTAGAAATATGTATTTAGATCATATTACGTGGGAATGAGTTAAGAAGAAGAAAAAGACAACTAAACCTAATGCCGATGATGAAATATATTTTTTTTCGGGGGTTGGTGTTGTTATTATCATTCTTTATTATTATTATTATTATTATTATTATTATTATTATTATTATTATTATTATTATTATCATCAGTAGTAGTAGTAGTATTGTACTTCTAGTATCAGAGACATGTATAAATAATGTTTGTAATTATTATTATTATTTTGTAATAATAATAATAATTACAAACATTATTTATACATGTCTCTGATACTAGAAGTACAATACTACTACTACTATTACTACTACTACAACTAATAATAATAATAATAATAATAATAATAATAATAATTATTATTATTATTATTATTATTATTATTATTATTATTATTATTATTATTATTATCCAATACGTACAATCATTTTCTTTCGTGTGAAATGCTAAATTGACTGCATTTCTCGTTGAATATATAGTAGGTATGCGTTTATGCGTTGTCTGAGAGCATCTGATACTGCTTACAAATTGTGCAACAAATATTGTAATGTTATCTGTGAATTGATAGTAGAGACTGGGAGTAGTTCGGTTCATGGAAAGTACTGTAGATTGATGTTTTGATTATTAGACTTATCCCTGGACTAGTTGAATAGCTTAAACAGACATTTTCAGATAACGGTCTTGTTTTATATTAGCTTAAGGTACAAGAGACATATTCCAACAAAATGAAAAGTATAGTTTACAATTTGAAGTTTACCTTACTGTGTTAATGCATATGATTCCAATTACATCAACGTGTGTAGCTGGGATGGGAGAGCGAGTCAGGGAACCGAACGAGATAACGGAAATAAACATTAAAATATTACATCAGTCGAAGCCTGGTTTAAATCTCTAGAGTGGAAAACTATCGAACCAAGAGAAGACTTGAGTACGGGATATACGGGCACTGAGTACATGTAGAAAACAGAAAATCCGACACATTTACTCTAGCTGGTCATTTTTTTTCTGAGAATTCCAGAAAAAAATTAGTATTTGTACTGCGGTATTACAATCTTTAACTGAAGTAGTAGCATGCAAATAATAATAATAATAATAATAATAATAATAATAATAATAATAATAATAATAATAATAATAATAATAATAATAATAATATTATTATTATTATTATTATTATTATTATTATTATTATTATTATTATTATTATTATTATTATTATTATTATTAAATAAAATCTTTAGCAGTACAAGTGAAAAAAATGCAAGAAGTAACAATAGTAGTCCGATAAAACAACATCCCAAATCTGTGTTGATACTAACCCGAAAATCAATATCACGATTGAGGGGCTGATTTATCGGCTTATAACAGTAGCAGTAGCAGCCATGACAGCCACAGTGGAGCGGGCAATACTACTGACGACAGTTCGGGGCGCCCGTCGGGGTGGGGAAGCATTATTTGGCAGAGTTTACTTCATTTTTCTCAAGTGAGGTTGGTGGATGAGAGGGCGCCCAAGGCGATGCTCGCCCTAAGCCCTGTTCCAGTTAAGGAAGTATTATTTGTAGTGTAATATTTATTCCGTTGTTTTAGAGCACAAATAAATGATGGGAAGGTATATGGTGGTGTTGTCGTCATGTATAACCATAACACTCTAGCGCAGTTTTTATGCATTTAAATTATTTTTACTTACACTGGCGTTACTATGTTATCTAGGTTTTGTAAAAGTCAAACTATATAATGCATGAGGCTGAAAACTGATCAAAACTGACGGACCCTATTTACTTATGAAATTAAATAAAATAGTTTAAAGTACGTTAAACCTACCTCAGATTGTTGGAACTAAAACAAAATCTAGTTTGTAATTAGCAATCTCTCTCTCTCTCTCTCTCTCTCTCTCTCTCTCTCTCTCTCTCTCTCTCTCTCTCTCTCTCTCTCTCTCTCTCTCTCTCTCTCTCTCTCTCTCTCCTTTATCTCGTGATATAATTTGTCGGCATATCAGAGAGACTGGTGGCATATAAAAAAGACTGGCGACCTTGATGTATATAGCTTGGTCCAGGTTGCGGGTTCAATCGTTTTCTATCAATTTAGTCGTATTGCTACCGTATAACAGGCAAAGAAAATTATCTGCAGACATTTGCTTTACAGTTCATGGTGGACATGCGCCCTTAATATATCTGCCTACCGTGGGTGTGGGTGGGAGATAAATCCCGCTCATCCCCCATCGCGTTAATGTTTTATTTTGTTTAACTCTTGGATCCCATTACTTAACCATTTACTGACATTGTTAATTTCATTAACATCTACGACAAGCATCTAATTAGGCACCACTGCATATTACGTCTGAGTGAAAAACGCTTAAACAGAAACGCTTAAACAGTTATTTCAAATTATCTTAATATTGAGACATAGAAGAAATATTGAGACATGGAAGACGTAAAGAAACTGGTGTCAGACCATACATGGTATCTGAGCTACGTCAACCTGGAAAATCAGAAAGATCTCGAGGAGACCATCGTGCACGCGTTCCATATCAGTATCGATATCAGTGTGGCACAGAATACGATCTCGTATTGCTGATGGCGGAACAGCATAAAAATCCCTATGACAGTGGCAAGCTCATTATATTCTACGATAAAGAAATCCTGTTCAAGCACTGTATGACCTGCATGCATCGAGAACAACTCCTCAAATTGCTGTACAGATCAGTAGAATAACATAAGAAATGAGTGAAAACATGGTTTTTGAAATGTTTTTCTACCAGTCAAGTCGTATTTCCAATTTGCACAGTCGAGGTATCTCTGTTGAGATCCTTCGATGGGAACGACTCCCCGATAAGCTTCAAACACAAAACGATGACTATACATCGAAGCCCTCACTTCATGGACGATGGAATAACTGTTAGTGCTAAACCTTACCACCTGTCTAATCTTCTTCTCCCGTGTTCGCTTCGTAACGATTAAACACGTGATGCACTTTCCACTGCGTCACGCTTAATTTTAGCCAAAAAACTATTGAACAGCTCTCAATGGTTTTTTCATTTCTGGGAAGTTCTGGCTTTTTGGCAGTAATATTAATCGATCGGATGTTTCGTCCACCGCAGCGCTGACACACGTTGACCACGAACTCCTTCCAGGCATCCTAATCAAGGTTTCATCCCTGGACCTCCACGCCTAATCAGAGCATAATGTTGTACACTATACTCTCGTACAAGACTTGTTTCACTTTTCCATGCTGTCGTGAATTAACCACACACATGTCTTTGTTCCACGCTATAAAATTAAAAGAAATATCATAAGAACAAATAATAAAAGATATGAAATTCAGGTTTATTTTATATAGGATCTTTATCGTCGCAAAGATAGACTAGAATTCTGTCCTCAGTATCAGTGAAACGCAGAATTATCCATAAGGCAGATAATGGAAGATAATTTATCCATTGTCATGATCATGCTCGCTGACTCAGAAGCATCGCTCAGTCGATGCAGGGTACTCCGGTGTCCTATCCCAGATAGAATGCTGCTCTGTATGAGCTCACCGAACGCGTCCGATGAGACGTTAAAGCAAAGACCAGAAGGATCTATCACGTAATAGCAAGTCGAATGATCCTCACCACGCAGCAGCATCTAAAGCAACTGCGAGACAAATACAAAACCGCTTAGACGGCATAACTTCTTTGACTTCAGCATGACGTCCTCAGTCGATCACATCGAGCTGATATCGAGACAAAATTACCAAAAATCGATCTATAGCCATTCAACGCATCACACGTCTTGCACAACCCTCGACGCGCTGAAAACGCGCACGGAGGTGCTGACAAAGGATTCATTTACAGTCATTTCCATATCCTTTAGCGCGGAGTGGACCCATTACTCCTTCAGCGCATTCTACACCCTACAGTCCAAGCAGAACTACGCATCCAAACAGCCACCAACCTTAGAGTCGCTTTCAACGTTCATCTGGTCAAGGAAAACAACATCATAGACGTGTGGATCAGAGCCGAATTCCTCGTAGTCTATTGCAGTGACGATTTAAGCCATATCGTTGACATCTTCTGGTCGTTTATACAACGTCACCTCGAAATTTATCAAGAGTCAGGATCGGCCTGGATCTTCGCCGGATTCAATTCAATCTCGTTTCAAACTTCTAAATTGACACTGTTACGTGGAAGCACGTACTTACGACTATCCAAATCCATCGTGACTACCAAAGTCTGTATCAACATCAGAAATAACGATGACTACTACCTCGTGTCGGCTATCCTCTCCGCGTCACATCCTTTAGAGGACAATTCCGATCGCAGCTTCAAGATCAAATCTTATTTCGATACCCTCATCTACCGGCATCACCTTTACAACGTCGGTTAGAGACGTTCCTAAACTGGGATCCCTGAACGAGGGTCTCTCTCTCTCTCTCTCTCTCTCTCTCTCTCTCTCTCTCTCTCTCTCTCTCTCTCTCTCTCTCTCTCTCTCTCTCTCTCTCTCTCTCTCTCTCTCTCTCTCTCAACTTGTTTAGACTCGATGACAAGAAGAAGGAGATAAACAATTCATCGTCTATCCCATGCTGATCTCCAAAACAGCCTCACAACGCATCAATTTAGTATTATCAAAACCATTCCGTGTACATCAAAGACTTCAGTACACACAGCATAAGAATCATATGTATTTCTGTTTTCGCTGTCTACAATGCTTTCCTCAATCTCAGCGGTTACACGATCACGTGTGGTCGGGACACTGTCAAGAATAACAAACTGTACAGATGATCATTTGTCCGCACCTTACCGACAGCATCGTGGTGAGGATTACATCCCTTGTTTCTTTGAGCAACTCGTCGAGTCTTGCAAAAGCACTTAAGACCTACAAACAAATCCAGCTGATTTCACTCACACCATCATAACTGCGACAACACAAATCAGCTCAGCAGTGCCACATCTGCGAAGAGTACTTTCAAACTCGTAATATAAACGCCAGAGACCATTATCATGTCACTGTTATCGAGGAGCCGCTCATTATCACTATAGTGTACGCTTCAAAGATCCAGACTTTTTTTAGTGATCGCTTATAATCTACTAGAATACGATAGGCATTTAATCCTAGAAGCTCTCAGTGACCCACGTGTCAAATCCCTTCTCACTGGATTTTACATCAAGTGTATCCCAACAGTTTTGAAAATATATGTCGTTCACGATTGGACCTTTCCGGTTCAACAATTCCTTTCAGTTTATGTCGGCATCGCTGGAAACACTCGCCAAAAAACTGTTCTCAGTTTACCCATCTGGAAAAAGAATTTGGGGAAGAAGCGGACCTGCTTAAACAAAAAGGGGTTCATCCTTATGAATACATTAATGTGTGGTCCAGATTCAAAGTTTCGTTGTCACCTCCAGAAGCCTTTTATTCCCATCTCCATCTTTTTGACATCACCAACGATAAATATTAGCAAGTGTGTAATATATGAAAAGAGCTGGACTTCTACACACTTCTAGATTATCACAGCCTCTACCTGAGAACGGATTTACTTCTACTTACAGGCGTCTTCGAGCATTTCAGACGCAAGTGCCTCCATCATTACCAATTCGATCCCCTCTGGTATTTCTCCTCACCCGGACTCTCTTTGTACGCTCTCCTCATACAATCAGGAAGAACCCTATAAATCTTCACCTTCTACACAAAAGTTCAGGAACATTTGTTACTTTTCTTCGTAAAACATATCGATAGGTTTTTCCTAGAATAATCTTAGAGAGCCAATGTTTGGATCATTCATTTATACGGTTTTCTTTCACCAATACTTAGAAGTAGTTATCTTTCAGTTTAATAAGGGAAATAATAATGCAGAGAAGTGTCGCCTGTAAAGAGCAGGTAACATAAATCCTACCATCGATATTATTACGTTTTTTATACATAAATTAGAAACAGAACAGGCCCAAGTATGCATCCTTATTGAACACCAGTATTTTATAATCGTTTCTCATGAATAAATATCATGCAATGGGACCGTTTGTTTTCTATTACTTAAATACTGTTCAAACCATTAAATCAGATTACCGAAGCAATGTATTCGTTTAGTTTAAATTTTAAGCTTCTGTACCAGATCGGATTAAACTCTTTCGATTGATCACACAATACAATGCAAGAATATTGAGATTGTTCCAGTGACAAAAACATATATTGATACAGTTCGATCGACTGAAAACCATTAGAGTGACATGGAAGGAATTTTGAGTGAATTTTGAAGAAAAGACATTCTTATGAAAATAATTATACAAATGCATCGTTTGTTAATGTTTGTTGCACAAAAAAGTATGATGTTATGTGATGTGTTTGAATATTTTTCAGTCATACGGCTGCAATGTATGAATTGTGGCATTTAATAGCTATGTCTAGCACTGGGGCGTCATGTCGGAGACATGCAACATCATGTCTCACCCAGTCATGTTATCTTGACAACAGGTCGACCAGTTCATTACACGTTCTCAACTTTTGCTAGTACCAATTTTATGTATTTAATATGAATCAGCCAGGGCTCGAACCAGTGACCTCCCGCGTACGACGCGTATGCTCCAACCAGTACACAAACAAGTAGAGAAACCAATTATAGTCGGAACTTTATGTAAAATCACCGTTTTACGAATAGAAAGAATTGTTGCAAGTTTTTATTTATCTAAAACTATGACTTTCTTCAAAGACAGATTACAACGAATTTTTATTGGTGCTCCTATTATTGCACTTACGCCATTAAGAAGTAAATGACTTAGGCCATTAGGTTCGGTGGCTTAATTTCTACGAATGGATATAATAATATCAGAAAATTCCGTTTTCAGGGATGTAATTTTATTTGGGATATCTTTTCAACAAAAAAAAGAGAGGGAAACATTAATATTATCAATATATGAAATCGAAATAAAATATTTATGTAATTTGTGAACCTTACTTTTTTCATGAATAATGTCCTAATAGTAGTACAACTGAGTTGCAGAACACAACTTGAAGGATGTCTCTTTAAAAGATGACTGTACATTTACACGTTTTGGGATCCTTTCTATCTCAATGTGAATGCTGAGCTTCAATATTATCCACGTAATGTTCTTCAGCATACATTTCTGGTTATTTACTTGTTTATGATGTCTAATCAAGGACATTTTTAAAGACTGTCAAAAGTTATGGTTAACACCTATTAATGGACGAAAAGAAGATTGCGAGGAAAGGAAATATGAAAATTTGACAACGTTTTTAATTCAAGTAATATGTATATTGGTTTTGTTTTCCATGATCAATTCTTGTGCATTTTGCGGCATATGACATTTAAAAATGGTCATTTTGTACGTTATAATATTTAAAAAAAGTTATTTTAAAAGGTACTATTATTAGGATCTCACACCTTAAACATGGAAACACAAAGCACGTCCTGTTTTTTTTAAAAAATTCTCTTTATTTCATTTAAGACAGCGCATTATTTACCTCGATTACAGTAAATACCAATAAATTATGGTTTTCACTATGTAAAATTTTCAGAGGACAAAATAATCATCAAATAGTTCGTATTCATTAATAAAATTTGCAATTAAATTTTTCTTGATCAAGTGATGATAACAACAAATCGCTATAATTTATAAACTTCTTAAGATAGATTGAAAACATAAAAATGAAAAAATTAAAATAGACCATTTGTTTTAAAATTTTATCTCAGGACTCCGGTTTAACAAAGGCCAAAAAGACCTACAAAACAAAACAAAAAAAAAACCTATGCATTACTCGAGTTCAAATTTTCCTGTTCCTCTTCTTTCCCTTGACAATATATTTCCAGTTCCGTACCCGACTCACGCTTGATGCACGTTTTGGTACAAATAAATACAATAACAAATATAAGCAGACATATGATGCTCTGTCCTAATAATAGATATGGAAACCATAGCGGGCTTTTATTCTCCATTAGATAGCCTAAATATAATGGATTTAACATTGTGCCACTTGAAGCAGCTATCACTAACAGTGAAGCTATTTTTCCAGAAACTGGCATTACGGTTTCTTCCGTCCATGTGACGATGGTAGGAAAGACGACTGACAAGGCTAGACCAATGAGAGAACAAAACGTCCAAACAATTGGATTAAATAGAAACACGCTCCCTACCGTAAAACCGGCAAGGGAGATAACCATGAAAGAGCAATAAAAGAACAGCATTTTAGTTGGATGCATTAAACGAACGATAAAGATTCCTGAAAATCGTCCAAACCCAAAACTTGCCCAGTATACTGTTGTGGCAAGAGAACCTTTCAGCTTAGTCCAGTTTAAGTGAAGAAGACTAAAAGTCATAAGGTAGCTGGCAAATGTGTCTTCCACAGCGCAATAAACGTGAATTAACAGCATGAGCAGGATCATCACTCCAATTTTTTGTAAATTTGAAATCTGAGTAGATATTCTTCGTCTAGCATCATGTGCCTCTTGCTGTTCTTTAGTCCGTGATTCTGAATTTCTTTGTAGATATGTAACAAGGAAAGGAATTGCAGACAGTATTCCAATTATCGTGCTGATCAGATATGCATACTGTACTTTTGTCTCCCCCCAGTATTCCAGGTCAGTAGTAATGGTGCAATTGGTGGAATTTGAACAGCTAGGCAAAACACTGGTATGGGATATATTAGTACATGAAGTGTTTTCTGTTCCATTCAGAGACTCCTGGGCCATTTCAGATAGAGGTCTCTTTGGGGCAAGAAATGGCTCCGTTATCAATGGCGAAATTATACCGCCAAAAGCAAAAGAAAAGTGTACTGTCTGCATGTAAGGTCGACCGTCCACACCCCATATAGCAGCAATCACTGCATTTGCCCCTGCAAAATACACAAAAAAATTACCAATTAATTGTCTAGTTGAAAACATTTTATCACTTTGTACGGCAACTAATGGATATAAAAATGTCAAGTGTGAATATTCCTTCATAAAAATACTCTAGAAAATACTGTTGAAAAAATTTCATTACGGCATACAGTTTTAGAGAACATTTTACAGATATCCGATAAGCACATGGCTGTAAAAACTCAAACATACCGTAGACGTTAGCTATATATGTAGGACGTTACGTCAAACTTAAATTTACTATGACTACTACAAACTTAAAAACTCACATAAACTGTCAGTAAACTTTTCGATTGGCTAGCGTACGATTTATTATTAGCCAACCGACATAGATTCAATGAGAATGAGAGGAATGACAAAGAGGTTATGACGTCTGTTTCACCCATTTTGACATGGCTGCAGTAGGAAGACGAGTGTTGCATCGGCTTATTTGTAAGATAAGTTGATATGGTGTGTCAATTTTATTTGAAGCCTGAATGGTTGTATACATGGCCAAAATTGGTCAGAAAGATTCGGTGACTTGGGAATAGTGCATATGAATATAATTTCTTTTAAGTAACATAATCTAAACTAAACAAGGAGAACAAAGTGTTCTTTGTCGTGCATGATAGCTAATTCATCTTCAAAATCGGCTGCGTAATAGTTTGGTATATTAATTTGAAAGTGAATAATACCTTATAAAACTGACAACATGAAAACAGCATACGAGGGAGCCAGATCTAACATGCGTATTAACGGGTCCAAGAGGGCCTGAGGAACATCAGATTCGATGCAAAAGTTCAGTTACAAATGTTCTCTCTTTGTTCTATGAGCGTGAGTCGAATCATCCTTTATGTTGGATGTACTACGGTAAAGGTCGCTTGATCTACACTATGTCACCTAAATCAAGAAAAGGCAAACAGGTTGAATACAACAGTTTTCCTGTACTCCTATCACATTCGACCATTCATTTGTCAAGTATTCGTTAAATATTTTACTTACTATGCACCCTTTTCAGGCTTACTGTGTTTTGCTGGACGGCCATTCGTTTCATTTGGGCTTCCATTTGCTGTTTGGAATTGTTACTGGATAAGTAGCCAAAGTTTCATAATCTCATGACTGTCACGGTTGTCAACCATGTCTGATTGCGCTAAACTATGTTTAAGTCTGGTTTGCATTTCTATATTCTTGTAGGCGTTTATTTTAAATTAATGATTTGAGTACCAGTCACGTCACACTATATGTTTATACCTTTTGCATCAGTCATTTAATATATCGATAAATAATTCTTTAGATGTAAGATGTAATGTTCTGTTTCCAAGTAATACACCATACATTCTTTTCCATGTAATAAGAAAAAGTCTTTCTAAATCAGAATCTGTTTGATCTCTTGCGGATTTTATATATTTCTCGACGGGTACTACGATCTATAGACATGAATAGCAGAGACTTGCGCTTTCTTTTATACACTATGTCACATTCTGACATTCTTGTACACTGCAAAACGTAAGTACATTTCGAGTAACATTGATTGGAAATAACTTTTACTAATATATCTGTCAGCAGTTTATGCCATTAGAAGTAACAACTTTCAGATTGCAGATGAACACTTTTAATTAAAATTTCATAGAAAAATGGGATCAAAAAACTTTTGACACATTCAGGAATTAGTATCCGATGTTAAAAATTGCAGGTTCCGGCTTTATGGCCACTGCTATTGTCTGTGCCGCAAAATATTCATATTTATTTACAATTTGTTAATTTATCATCATATTATTTGTATTAAAATTAAAGTGCTTAGTCATAATAAAGTTTTGTTTAAGTCTGGGTTTACATTCGTACATATTTGAGATAGTATCAGACTGTAGTAAAACCAATCATAAATACTATAGATGATTGCATACGTAAGTTTAAAAGCCTTCAACAGATTCAAAATCGCATGTGGAAAAAGACCAATACATATTTTGTATGATGTATTTTACTTGACATGTATAATGCTGTATAATTCTAAGTTATGAATGGTATCTTGACACCTTGCAATATCTTTATCCCCACTACAGTCATTACTAAAACACTTTACAGTATACTTATACCTACCGTAATTAATCATATGAAACTTTGCAGTATCCGTATACCCACTATGCTCATTAATGTCAGTATACAGTACCATTATATGCACTGTAATAGTTAATATCACACTTTGCAGAATCTTTATACCCAAAATAGTCATTAATATGACACCACAAATACTTATTTTTTTTTATTTAATTATCAAAATTGTTCTATAGAAACATTTTACTATCTACCTATATCAAGAAGCCCTTGGGTTTACAAAACTGGTCAATAAGAATTATTCCCCAAATTAGCTCATAGTGAAAAAGATAACTGTACAAAAATTATCACAAATTTATTATGGCTTCATATTAAAAAAAAGTTAAAAGTCTAAATGGAATTTAAAATGAAATTTAGAACGATGAAAATCGCATTACTGTGAAAGTTAATGTATGGACCGTTAAAAAGCCTAACTTTGCCACAAGATATACTGACAACAAACTTGTAAACCAGCAAATTGCTTATATAATTCATACAGCAATTTTGGATTCTGTCTATATAACTTTATTTTTGTAGGTGGATGCTAAAATATACTTTACGGAAGTGTGACGGAAAATGAATTTGTTTTTTTTTTCAAAATTCTTACAGTAATAAAGAAAAAACGATTTATACTTAAGATAATGATGCATATCATAAAATTTGCGTAGTTTTTATATTATAGATTATGAAAAGGAACAGACCGTACCGGTGGCCTAATGATTAGAGCGTCTGTCTCAGATGCTGGAGGTCGCAGGTTCTAACCCCGGCCAAGTCATATCAAAGATTTATAAAAATGTAACTAACACATGCATAGCTTGGCGCTCAGCATTAAGAGGTTAGTGCTAGAATTTGTCGACTTGGCGTCAGGATAATGTGATTGGGTGGGCTATGCAGCTACATGTCTACGGCATGATGTTCCAGTGCTAGACATCACTATAAGCTGCAACTCAACAGACTTTTTAGCAACATGACTGAAATATTTTTAAAGCTACGTTAAAAATCTAAATCACACACATACATACATATGAAAGTAAAATACAGTTCGCAATGATTTATATAAAATTATGCATTGAGTTTAAAATAGAGCTTAATTTGAAAATTATATGGATCCTGAGTGCAGCTGATGTGACATAATTGCCGAATCAACGCAACGCAACTTCGGCAGTTCTAATCATGTAATAACTTATCTTAATATGTTGAGATAAAGGAGAGCTGGAATAATAAAGAAATATAATAATAATACCAGCATCCAATCCTCCAACACAAGCTCCGCTGATTGCTCGCATGGTCACCATGAGTGGAAAGAGAGAACACCATGGCGCAATGCCACCAGCCAAAGACATACCCATAACCATCAGAAAAAGAACCAAAAGCCTGTTGAATTTGTCGTACAGCACCCCATATATTAGAGAACCAGCCAGATATCCCGTGGTCCATGCAGTGAGCAGCCAGGAGGATGTGGAAAGGTCCTTGTTAACTATAAGACGAAGGTCAGGAAACGCTGGCCCCGTGTGTCCAATGAACAGGCCCTGTAACATATGTATAGATACATGTAACATATGTGTAGGTAAAGGTCATCTGCGCCCGCATAATTTTTTAGGCGGGTGGGGGTAGCAAACATGTAGTGTCCAGGTATTGAATTTTATGGATGAGCCAAAACATGTTTGTATGTGAAATGGGGAGGATGGGGGATCCCCTCCTTGATGCTACGTACGGGCACTCAGTATGTAGGTAGGTAGGTAGGTAGGCAGGCAGGCAGGCAGACAGACAGACAGACAGACAGACAGACAGACAGACAGATAGATAGATAGATAGATAGATAGATAGATAGATAGATAGATAGATAGATAGATAGATAATAGTATTTTGATGGTGGCTGATGTGAAAGAAGTACAAATTAAAGGAGTCCACCTTAAGATACAAGATAGATAGATAGATAGATAGATAGATAGATAGATAGATAGATAGATAGACAGACAGACAGACAGACAGACAGACAGACAGACAGATAGATAGATAGATAGATAGATAGATAGATAGATAGATAGATAGATAGATAGATAGATAGATAACAGTATTTTGATGGTGGCTGCTGTGAAAGAAGTATAAATTAAAGGAGTCCACCTTAAGATACAAGTGCATATTGTGTGAGACCATATTTTAACGGAGCATGAACTTGTTTTAAATGAAAGAAAGAATTATTTAAACATTTTTGTAACTTTAATTTAGTGGCATGCAGTACAAATAAATAAAGGATTTAGTCGCTTGGAGTACAAAATTGATTTTAGTGTTTGTACTACTTGAATGTGCGAAAAAGTAGTAAAATGAGACTCACAAACTCTTTCTTTGTTCTTCCGTCTCCACTTTAATCTATATGTATAAACTCTACACCTTATTTATTATATATGACCATTTACTAAGTAGTACATTCTTTAAATTGGAGAGCGTCTGCCTCAGATGCGGGAGGTCGAGTGTTCGAACCTCAGCCGAGTCATACCAAAGATTTATAAAAATGGTACAAGCAGCTGCTTTGCTTGGCGCTCATCATTAAGAGATTAGTGTCATGACTGGTCAGAATGGTGTCAGGATAATGTCCTGTCATGGTACGTGACAATAAATGTATTGGGTCAAACGTGTGCTTTAACAGCACCCATAAGTATTTGCCAATGTCCAGAAAAATTGGAAGATTTAATGGATCATCACACGCAGTGTATTTACATAGAAAGTCACAAGCTGTGTATGCAATAAAAGTGAACGTCACAAGCTGTGTATGCAATAAAAAGTGAACGTCACAAGCTGTGTATGCAATAAAAAGTGAAAGTCACAAGCTGTGTATGCAATAAAAGTGAAAGTCACAAGCTGTGTGTGCAATAAAAAGTGAAAGTCACAAGCTGTGTACGCAATAAAGAGTGAATGTCACAAGCTGTGTGTGCAATAAAAAGTGAACGTCACAAGCTGTGTATGCAATATAAAGTGAACGTCACAAGCTGTGTATGCAATAAAAAGTGAAAGTCACAAGCTGTGTATGCAATAAAATGTGAAAGTCACAAGCTGTGTGTGCAATAAAAAGTGAAAGTCGCAAGCTGTGAATGCAATAAAAAGTGAAAGTCACAAGCTGTGTGTGCAATAAAAAGTGAAAGTCACAAGCTGTGTCTAATAAAAAGTGAAAGTCACAAGCTGTGTATGCAATAAAAGTGAAAGTCACAAGCTGTGTGTGCAATAAAAAGTGAAAGTCACAAGCTGTGTATGCAATAAAGAGTGAATGTCACAAGCTGTGTGTGCAATAAAAAGTGAAAGTCACAAGCTCTGTATGCAATAAAAAGTGAAAGTCACAAGCTGTGTGTGCAATAAAAAGTGAAAGTCACAAGCTGTGTATGCAATAAAAGTGAAAGTCACAAGCTGTGTGTGCAATAAAAAGTGAAAGTCACAAGCTGTGTGTGCAATAAAAAGTGAAAGTCACAAGCTGTGTATGTAATAAAAAGTGAATGTCACAAGCTGTGTGTGCAATAAAGAGTGAAAATCACAAGCTCTGTATGCAATAAAAAGTGAAAGTCACAAGCTGTGTGTGCAATAAAAAGTGAAAGTCACAAGCTGTGTGTGCAATAAAAAGTGAAAGTCACAAGCTGTGTATGTAATAAAAAGTGAATGTCACAAGCTGTGTGTGCAATAAAGAGTGAAAATCACAAGCTCTGTATGCAATAAAAAGTGAAAGTCACAAGCTGTGTATGCAATAAAAGTGAAAGTCACAAGCTGTGTGTGCAATAAAAAGTGAAAGTCACAAGCTGTGTATGCAATAAAAGTGAAAGTCACAAGCTGTGTGTGCAATAAAAAGTGAAAGTCACAAGCTGTGTATGTAATAAAAAGTGAATGTCACAAGCTGTGTGTGCAATAAAGAGTGAAAATCACAAGCCCTGTATGCAATAAAAAGTGAAAGTCACAAGCTGTGTATGCAACAATGCCGATTTTCTTAATTGAAAGTGTCATTAATCAAATGAATCTGCCTGATCAAATCCAGGACCTTTACATACTAGTTTCTTGGTGATGAATCTAGCAAACCCTGACCATTACATTCTGGCTACAGTTCTGATTAATCTACTCCGCGTAAGCCAATGACCATTACGTACCGGTTACAGTCCTGATTCTTGATGATGAGTCTACTACAGCTAGCCCGTGACCGTTTTGTACTGGTTTTGGTCGTGTTTGTTCTTGGTGAATCTATCCAAAGAAGTTCATGACCTTTACGTATTGGTCACAGTCCTAATTCTTGGTGGTGAATCTATCCAGGAAGTCCATGACCATAACAGTCCTAATTCTTGGTGGTGAATCTAATCTAGGAAGTACATGACCATAACGTACTGGTCTGGTTACAATCATATTTCTTGTTACTGAATATATTCGCGTGTTTTTTGGTGGTGAATCTATCCACACAAACCCATGACCATTACAGTCGTGTTGCTTGGTGGGGAGTCTACCCTCTCAAACTCATGGCCAACACCTCCTGGTTACAGTCGTATTTCTTGGTGGTGAAAGCTATTTACATTTCGCTTTAAAGAGAAAGCAACCTATTTAAGAATTGTACTAGTTTCTTAAATGAAGCTCAACAAGTCACAAAGATAAAAAAATAGTGTTTTTAACACATGTATCCCATCACTCTTCCGCTTGGTCCCATCAAATTGTGTCCCTTGGGTGAAGTTTCTGTGTGAAAGAATATACCGCATGGCCCAAGTCATTTGATTATCTGAATCTGTACCTTCACACCCGGTGTCTATATATAGAGACAGCTTGCCGTTGTTGTTGTTGTTGTTGTTGTTGTTGTTGGGCTTACCGCCATTTTTCAGCACACGATAGGTTATGCATGGCTGCCAGTATTAATGGTGGAGGAAGAAACCGGGAAATCCCCGGAAAGAACCACTGACCCACGAAAAACTACTAGAAAGCTTTCTCACATATCCGTCTTCGCTGAATCTTAGCCTAGAACCTAGACAGACAGAGGTGAGATAGCAGTGATACCAATAATATTATAATGTTTGAAGTTTCATCCACGGTGTAGAAGGAATTTCAAATTTGCACATGCTGATACAGAAGTCAACATGTGCTACACATGCTGGCACATACGTTCACATGGGCTACATATGCGGGTACACACATCCATATGGGCTACAAGTGCGGGCACACACGTACACACGGACAGGACAGCATCAAACAATGATGGCACTTTTCATTAAATATTGCGTGGTTAAGTATCAAAATAGTTATAATTTCCAAAACATACATAACAATTTCCAATTGGATATCACTAGGTACGTCAATTAGAAAATTATAGATGATGTGGTCCTCCATTAAAAGAAACTAAAGCCAAAGTCACTTCTATGAATTCCTGAAGATCAAGAAGACAAGAATGTATATTGTAACGGGGGACTTTAACATTAAAGCCTCTTTGATTGATTTTTCGTTCGTTAACTAGGAAATGACCTCATACGGTGATATTGTCCAGTGTGGACGGATTGATGGAACGTTAACAAATAGCTGAGCAAAGCTATTGAAAGAAATAAACAACTACGAGCCCCCTTTACCATTAAGTAAAAAAAAATTAATCAATTAGTACATAACCAAAATTTCACTCTATTAAGACAACACATTTACTAAAATAAATGTATTCAATTAATGCATAACCAAAATTTCACGTTCAATTAATACATGACCAAAATATCACATTCAATCCATGGATTCACATTTTAGTCGCAGTGTTTAATTTAAATCATATAACGAGTGGTGATTTTTGAGTTAAATTCCACGCTTTACAGCATCGCCTGGCGTCCGTCTCCTCTCGTCTTGTTTCTACGTCTAATGCGTGCGCTTTGGTCCTATTTCTGACACCTGTTTATTCCGACCTCTCTTAGATGCGGATTTCCCCCTGATTCATCGGGTTTTCCTTTCCTCCTCCTTTCCTTTTTTCTCTTCTCTCAGGTTATAAAGCTATTTTCTTAAATAATCTGACATAATCGTGTGTCAGATCTATATAGAAGAAAACACAATTATATTTCTCTCACGAAGTTAGACCTTTCGTCTTCTCATATGGTAAGAGTCCAACTGAAAAATTCTGAGCAAGTCGGTGCCCTAAATTCTAGTCTTCCAAAGTGTACGCCTTAAATCTTTACTGACCAATCGGAAGTAACTGTTCCTAAAATGCTCCCCAAATAATCACGTCTTTCATCAGATTTCACCATCCTAAAATTTGCTGCAATTAGCTTTCCTTTGAAGATCAATTATTTGGCATAATGTCCTCTCATGACTGATATGGTTGTATCTCTATGTACACTGTGTCACTATACCGTTACGATGACTCTGTCAAATTCTAATTAAATTTAACGTAGACCCTTTCAAGTTTCAGAGATGAAATAAGAGATATATCAGTGAACTTACTCAAAACCTTTGGCTTGACTAAGCTAGCTTCAATGTACAATTTATTCACTTTAAGTTTCAATAAGTCTTGAAAAGTGGTCACATTGGATATTTATGTAATGAGAGAGGGGGTAAATAAATAAGCAGTATATTCTGATTAATATCAATATGAAAGGAATGTATGTGAACTTCAAATTAAGATTTATGTTGAAATACTAATTCGATCCTATTTCAGTCCACGATCTGAACATTCAGAATTAGCCCCGTGTTTGGTGAGTGTAAATGTTTGTTTTGCTTGGCTAATATCATTGAGTAACTTTTAATCGTATATATTTTTGACATAGTACTCTTTCTAAATTCTGGAATAAAGAGCAATATAAGATAAAGTCATCAATAAAAATTATCGTGCAAAAGAGTTTTTTATTATATACTTTATGATCTGTTGTCATATTATATTGTTCTATTTGCTTTTAGCCTTATGTTTACATTTACAGTGAATCCGATATGCAGTATATACAGCCAACTACTAGTTTTTCAATCACACACACACACACACACACACACACACACACACACACACACACACACACACACATACACACATGAATGAGGTATAAATATATACAAAAATAAACATAATGGCAGCATACCATCACAATACACGAAATACATATCCACACTGTCAACAGGAACTTGGATCTATATAGAGTATCCAGTCTAATTTTCTGGATGACTCCGGTTCGATCATTAGAGTTGATCGAGGCATCCTTAACTAGAGTAGCTTCGGTTGTTTCAACTTCTCCATCAACATGCTTGATGAATGATGTCTCCTCTTGGTCTTTATGCAGCTTGAAATTGCCTGTCACGTGATTTTCCTGTCTTTCATCATTAGGCTTGCCCGTCATTTCCGATTCTAGAAATATGTATTTAGATCATATTACGTGGGAATGAGTTAAGAAGAAGCAAAAGAGGACTAAAACATATGCCGATGATGAAAGTTTTTTCTGGGTTGGGTGTTATCATTCATTATTATTATTATTATTATTATTATTATTATTATTATTATTATTATTATTAGTAGTAGTAGTAGTAGTAGTAGTAGTAGTAGTAATATCTAATACTTTTAATTATTGTTGAATAGGCCGCATCTCTCATTGAATATGAAATAGCTACGCATTGTTTTAGAGCACCTGATACTGTTTACAAATTGTGCAACATATATTCTAATGCTATCTGTGATCGGAAATTGGACATGAGAGATTGGGTCTAGTTCGGTTCATAAAAAGAACATGTAGATTGATTATCTGATTATTAGACTTTTCCCTGGACCAGTGCAATAGCTTAAACGGACCTTTTTTCGATACCGGTCTTGTTTTGTATCAGATTAAGGTACAAGAGACAAATTCCAACACAATGTAAAGTATAGTTTACAATTTGAAGTTTACCTTACTGTGTTAATGCGTATGAGACCAAAGTTTGCTGTTTATCTCAGAGTGCGTAGCTGGTGGGAGCAAGCCAGGGAACCAGACGAGATAACGAAAGTAAACATGGATTAAAACAATACATCAGACGAAGCCTGGTTTATATATCTTGAGTGGAAAACTATCGAACCAAGAGAAGAATCCAGTACGGGTTATAGGGGCACCGAGCACAGGCAGAAAACAGAGAAAAAATCCGAGCCATTCCCTTTTGCTGGTCATTTTGTTTTAGAATTCATGGATAAATTAGGATTTGTACTGCTAACTGTCTTACAATCTTTAAATAAAGTAGTAGCATACAAATAATAATAATAATAATAATAATAATAATAATAATAATAATATTATTATTATTATTATTATTATTATGATTATTATGATGATGATGATTATTATTATTATTATTATTATTATTATTATTATTATTATTATTATTATTATTATTATTATTATTATTATTATTATTATTATTAAGTAAAAACTTTAGCAATACAAGTGAAAATAAAGCTAGTAGTAACATTATTAGTCAGATAAATCAACCTGCCGAATCTGTGTTGATACTCACCCATCAATATCATCACGGGGAAGGGGCTGATATGTAACGGCCTGTAACAGTAGCAGTAGTAGTCGTTACGGTCGTAATGGGGCAGGCGATGCTACTGGTGACTGTTCGGGGCGCTATTTGGGGAAGGGGAGGGATCATTTGGTAATGTTTACCGCATTTTCTCCAAGTAGGTGTGGTTGGGTGGATGAGTTGGCGCCTAAGGCTATGCTCGCCCTAGACGCCGTTCCAGCTAGCGCAGTAGCAGTCGTAGTTTAATATTTATTCCGTTGTTTTAAAGCACAACTAAATCATGGGAAGGCAAATGGTGGAGTTGTCTTCAACTATAAATAGTTTTTATGCATTTAAATTCTTTTTGCTTACTGGAGTTAACATTTTGTCTTTGTTTTGTAAGAAGCGAACCATATAATGCATGGGGAAGAAAACTGGAGAAAGCAGACGGACCTTATATCCTCAGTAAATTAAAATAAAATAGCTTAAAGTACGCTATTCCAACTCTGTATCTAATACATAAAAAATATTTTGTAATTAGCAATTTATACTATTTCTCTCTGAATTTCTTCTTTATATCGTGATATAATTTGTCGGCATATGAGAGAGACTGGTGGCATATAAGAAAGACTGGTGGCGGGTTCATTCGTTTTGCCTAAATTTAGCCCTATTGCTATCTAATTACAGGGAAAGAAAATTCTATGCAGACATTTGCTTCACAGTTCATAGGGTTACATGCTACCTTAAAATCTCTGCTGACCGTGTAACTCAATAACTAAAAGTATTTTTTAAAAAGAAAAAAAAACAACAAAAAGCAAACAAAAACAAATCAGTCAGCCATTCTGACATTAATCAACGACCGTTTGCCTCAGAGCTAAACAAAATTGATTTTGACAGAAGAAAATGTGTTATTTACATGTAATTTAATTACGTGTATGTTAGTTTTAAATTTAAATTTTTTAAATTTTATTTTATTGCATTTGCTTTGTACATGTAATTTAATTACTTGTTTGTGAGTTTTAATTTTTTTAAATTTTATTTTATTCCATTATATGTTATTGTAAGGATAATTTTGTCTACTTGATTTGATATTTTTAATAAATTCAATTCAGTTTCGTTTGACCTGGTAAATAGTCAGTAATAGAAACATTATATCTATTTGCTGACTATGATTCAGAACCAGTGTCAGCTTTGAGAAAACAACATTTTTTCCCCCAGAGTTAGAATCATTGATTTTTAGATAAGGCCATACATATAGTACATAATAATCGGCATGTAAATGATTTTTCGTTGTTTTTAAAACGATGACCACGTGACCATCATACGGGAATCTGTTTTGCGTTTTAGTTTGTCTTATAACCTAATGTTATAAGAAGATATAGCCAGTTGTGCTTTAAACCTTGAAAGATCAAAGGTGTCTTGTTGTGACCAGTTTGAGTTGACTTTTTATGTTTTGGAATTAGTAATTCATTTCCCTGGGTATATGTATAAATAATCCTTATAAAATTCTTGGAAAAAGACATTTATTGAAAATTATTCGGAATTCCAAACTGGAATAAAATTATTTGTGATTCAAAAAAGAACTGTTGATACATCAGGACAAAGTTGACTATCGAAGATGTCATCGCCTTCCATCGTGAATTTCATCGGGATCCGAACTATGATTCATTTAGGACTATTCATAAATAGGACATATATTTTTAATTCTTGGATTAATTTTGATATGATTCGTAAACTATATGTCCTTTTTCTCATTTCTAACTTGTTTCTATGAAAATAAATTATTTTGTTAAATTTTACAAGCTTGTTGTCTTCACTCTTTTCTTGTTACTTTTGTACCAGCCTAGACACGTAACAAATGACAGGTATTTTTTTCTTCTGAAAATTAATCATTTCTTCACGATTTCATCTAAATTTGGTGAAAAAAATGTTGCATATACCCTAATTTGTCTATCACTACGGCTGGTTACAAATTAAATTAAAACTATCGGCAAATGTATATAGAGATTGGGAGGGAGGGGTTCAAAAATTAACTTTATAACAATTTGACACATAATCCTACAATGTAAGACGCCGACCCTAATAATTACCAGGTGGGTGTGGGTAAGAGATATATCCCGCTCATCCCCCATCGTAACTGTCAATGTTAATGATTTAATTCGTTTGAATCTTGACCAAAACTACTTAACTATTTACTAACAGTGTTGGTTTCATTTCTAAGCAGCCCCTGTACATAGCTTAGCCTGTTAATGAACAATAAAATAGATTTAAAGAAATAAAATTGGTTTTTGACGAGTCTAGACAAAAATAAATCTGCAATGTTACATTGAACTCGTCTATGAAATCATCAAGTCCAAGAGTCATTTGTATGTTCAATAACAACAACACTGAATGTTTAGTTTCTACTCAGAACATGTGTGAAAATTTCGATGAGGTGGAATGTTCAAAACTTTATCTCGCCTACCATTGGTGGAATTATTTCTTTGATGTTGACGTAGCTACGTTAATGATGCATAATCACCTGTTCTATAAATAGTTGTGTTGCAGAAGCCCTCAACAAGAATTTATAAGCTTAAGTAAGGCTCTAGAGATAATAAAAAATATCTCCAAAAAGCAAGATCAAAATAAAAGATAAAATAAACCTATATTGAATTGCAATTACAAGGGTTTAATGTTGCTTTTTCTATGTTTATCGTGGTGTAACCTGTCAGATGCCGACTCACACAGCTTATATAACGCCCTTTGAGTATTAATCGTATCTTCGTTATTGTTTGTGCAAAAGTTTTACTTTTGGTACCAAGTCTAGGATGGTACACATAAATCAACACGAGGTTTGAAATGCCTATTTTGATGTCTATTTAAGTATGTCGGGACTTAGATGTTACCTGTTGATGCCAAAACTTCAGACGACATTTCTTCAAATTCATAACTGCAATTTACAAGTTTTTTTTCTCCAAAACATCAAGCTACTAATCTTCGGGATTCACTATTGCTACAAATGACAAATAATATTTGAAGTTAAAATATTTAGTGCATAATTGTTGATCCTAGAAGGGTTTGCTCTAATGCTCCCACAAAGCACATGGCGTGGGTAAAAAAAAAAATCACCACCATCTCAAAGGAACTGTAGCATCCATACTCAGTATGTCCCTTGTAAAAAAAATCCCATGAAAAACCGCACAACTAATGCCAGTGTATAAAAACGGAAGTGCCACTGATCCTTCAAATTACAAATTTATTTCACAAAAGTTATAGATAGAAATATTCGTAAGCACATCTAGTAACACCTACACCCAGATCATCTTATATTCAAATATGAATCGGTTTTCTTCCCAATAAAATATATATTATTTCAACTGATTGATATTTACTATAGCATTTCTACTGAGCTTGATATCAAGGATGACGTGTGTGACCTTTTGCGATGTATGTAGAGCATTTAATCGAGTTTGGCATAAAAGTTAAAAACATAAATTAAAGTGCAATGGCATTGATAGCTCTCTTATGTATTGGTTCTCTAACTACCTATCTAATAGTCTACAACAGATGTAAACCACTCTCCCGTTGCGGAATCATTTGTCTGCCCTCCTGGCTTTAACCTTCCAAGTCATCTGTGGACCACACTGAACCGCATCCAGACATGAAAGGGTCTTTGTGCAGTCAACATTGTCCAATGGGATCAGGCCACTGACTCTTCCGATTGTTGTAGAGTTCTACAGACCACGTGACACATCGTGAACGACTGTCAACTGACAAAGGTTCCCGGTGGACTGCAGGTTCTGCACCTTACTGATAATTACACTTAAATTGCTGAGCACGCACTGCACACGATAAATAAATAAATAAATAAAATAGTCTACAAGAATTTTTTTGTAAGTAATGCCGAAAACCAAGTAGCTCATATATTGCAGCTGACAAAATATCATAGCTATGTTTTAGTTCCGTTACTATTTATTGTGCATATTAACGATATGGGTGAAGACGAGACTCGTTAGTGATAGCTCAATGGCGTATTCATCAAATGATACATACGAATTAATTTTTACATTTTTTTTCGTTTTGTTGAAATAAGCTAACAAGATAGATGATATAGTTATAAACAATGATATTTCGTCAATGTAAGAAGACAGAAGAAAAAGCGGAGAGAGAGAGAGAGAGAGAGAGAGAGAGAGAGAGAGAGAGAGAGAGAGAGAGAGAGAGAGAGAGAGAGAGAGAGAGAGAGAGAGAGAGACTTTCCAGATCATATCAGCTAATCAGGACATTATGTATTACACTATAATGTACATCATGCTAAAACGTGAATTTAAGTTATAACACTAATTTATCTTGGTCAACAGTTCAATAATGGTTCTCACTGTTCCCATATCAACATAAATGTTTCTTTCTTTTCAGATTTGATTGCAGTATATTTTTCCAAATTGTTGTGCTCTTTAAGAAATACTTTCTCCTCCTCTACTCCAGGCACAAACGTTTTCATTTTACATATGTAGAAGTAATATTTGGCCAGAAAAATACAAAAATACAAAAATTATTCATCTATACCATCTGCACTTTAATCTCCCAATATCATAGTCTTTGCACTTGGCACGATGTCTATGTTCACTTTATTCCGAATCCAGTGGGGTACATCATTCCACAACCTGTTTATCCCATCTCATTCCCAAAACACGTGCGTTTTTTTTCTCTTTTTTTTTTTTACAAAACGTAGAGTTCTCGGTATCAGACAATTGTATTCTATTAAGAAATTAATTCCTTGGTAAAATGCTGTGAATAACTCAAAATTGAAACCATTGCAATTTTGAATTTCTTGTTATTTTGAAAACTTTAGTATATTTGTTATGTCACAATTCCATTATCAAATTGAAAGTTTAAATCCTTTCCCATTCATATGTTGGTTTAACATCCGATTTTCAAAAGTGGTTTGTAAAATTCTTTACGCCCTTTATTATCATGAAGAATTTCCAGATAAATAAATGGTCTAAACCGTGTCATTAGATCTAGCTGCTACATAAGAACCTGACACAATGAATTATACCTTGAAAAATAAGGCAATGCGTGTTGAGACAACAATTTAGCATTAAAACTATTAAACTCAATAGTTAATATATTCCTTGCTGTGTAAGAATATCACAAAGATAAAATTACATTATGTTCAAACCACATCTTACAGAAAACTGGTACCTTGCTCACCGATATAAGTGAGTTTATCCATAAATTTCCTTACATAAGATCTTTTCTTGTCTGGGGTATATTTTTCTCTATTAAGAGTTTGCAAGCCAATAAAAAAAAACATCACGACAAAATGCAATCTGTTTTTGTTGTCAATTTGGATTTATGTAATTAAATTTTCATCACCAAATAAGAACATGTATTTAACACCATATATATCACATACAAAAAAATTGACCAATAATCTATTAGATAAAAGAGTTCCAAGACTCCATGTTATTTTCAAAACAAAATATTAATTTATCAGTATCTACCATTGCAAAGCTATCTTAAGAAAAGCTTGCTGCATAACCTCTCTTTTGACTTGATCCAATTTTGACTTCCATATAAAGTTGAAAAATAATTTATTTAAATCCTTATAAAATGATTTATTTGTGCCTTGGTCCACGCGCTAGTAGCTTGAACCTTTGACCAGATGTTATAGAAGTCTAATAAAGCGGATGATCTGGCCAAAACCCATATTTTCAATTTGACAATATTATTCGTCCACCTCCATAGCCCCCTCAAGTTAGTCTAAACAACTACGAAAACAACTTTGTTGAGACAACAGCGTATATTTCATAATCGTTTACTCGTTGAGGACACGCCATTGAATCGTCTCCGTCGTCAAACAAAATATTCTTTGATAGAGAAACGCCCCTTTATATAAGACTACTGGTATATTTCACATAAAATTGCTAGGGATTACTAGAAATTTTTATATCTGGTATATCACAAAAATACATAACATTCACATAAAATTCCAATACGCTATTAATAACTCACTGTGACTTGCAGGTCAAACTTCTGATCAATAAAATTAATGCGCTATTAATAACTCACTCAGATTTTACTCAAAGAATTTATTTACACACACACTCCAAGGATATTAGTTTCTGCTTCGTACAGTATATATATATATATATATATATATATATATATATATATATATATATATATATATATATATATATATATATATATATATATATATATATATATAAGAGTGCGGTAGCCGTGTGGTTAAGGCGTACGGACAAACGTTAGATCAACTAGTGGAAACTACGTCCTGTGTTCGAGTCCTGAAAAATACGATAGACATATTGTCTTGCGTTTAGAGACGGAAGCTATTATAATTGAGGAAGCGCCTGGCAAGCATTGAAGAAAGACGTGATGTATTTGTACGGGTAATTGTAAAATTATATTTTAAAAAACTAAATCCAGGTGCAACTCGCTTGGCACCTAATCTTGAAGCGCCCTGGGTTTGCATAAGGAGTGTGTTACAAACTCTCTATCTCTCAGCGAATCAACAAATTATACATTGAAAATCAGCCCTAACAGCCCTGAATCTCTAAAATTTCGTTTCGCACTTAGCTATTCGCCATGGGGTATGTTTACACGCATTGGAAAATAAATACAATTGCCCCAAAAAACGATGTATCTGACATCATTCAACCTGCTCGTACCTTTTGCCATTTTTTTGCACTGTATGGATACTAGTACTGTGATCTATATTTCATACAAAATTTTATGCCTTTTTTTCCACACAAAATTTTTACTATCCTTTTTTTTTAAAAAGAAATCGCCAGCGATTTTACATAAAATTTACTTAGTATCGTTTTTCGTATTTCTCAGCTCTTTTCCGTCTCATATCTAACGAGCAAATCGACTGTCTCGCAGTTCCTGTATCAGATCTAACATTATACACTTTTCACCAAGATAAGCTCGAAGTTGATTAAGAATTTTATCATAAGTCGCTATTGCTATTTTACATGAAGTATTTTTGTTCTCGTATTTTGGCTCGATCATTTTATTTCTTGTTGATAAAAAATACATATCCCGATACAATTACCAATAATGGGTTTGAGCTTCCGCCAGCTGTAGCAATTTCAACTGTTGTTAGTGATATGGAAATATAATTCAGCTCGCTTATTATTCTTCTGTAATATTTTCTGGCGCGTCTGAAAAGTCTTTTTAAAAAATAAAAAATGGCAATACCTATAGTATTTGATCGGCTCGTATCTATCTTTGTATTGGAGACTAGATAAAATATAATTGAAATCTATTATTTCTTTTTTCATCATTAAGAAACTGTTCTGTAATTATTTTAATAGCAAAAGCATTTTCAGCTCAAATCTAATCAATTAGAGCACACAAGTTTTTATTGACAGAATCGGCAACAAACTCTATACTTATCACAAACGTCAGATGAGATATCATCATATCATATCTGGCAAAACTGGGGATAAGAATAGAGGTTCAAACTGGTGACATTTCAGTAATATCATGAACTCTATCACGATAAATGTCTTCTGTTTCCTCGATATAACAACACATGATAACTGACACAGTTTTAAAATTTTAAGTATTTGATGCTGCCTGAGGATTGCATAAACTGTTGCAAAACTTAAAGGACCGCGAATATCAGCTTTAAGCTGTTGCAAAACTTAAAGGACCGCGAATATCAGTTTTAAGCTGTTGCAAAACTTAAAGGACCGCGAATATCAGCTTTAAGCTGTTGCAAAAGCTTAAAAGACAGCGAATATCAGCTTCTCCTATATCTATGGCAGGTATATTTAGGCATCCAGCAAACAGCTCTTTGACATTTTTGGATTTTACTTCTGGCAGTAACGGGGGCCCTGAATGGCCTAGTGTTCTAAAGCGCTCACCATTACGGATCACTGCCATCTCACCTCTGTGTGTGAGTTCGAGTCTCGGGCTCGGCCAATGTGGGTATGTGAGAAAGCTAGCCGGTAGCTTCTCGTGGATCGGTGGTTCTTTCTCTTGTGCTGACAAATGGAGTTAAACCCTGTAACAACAACAATCTGTCAGTAACTTTCCAATTTCTTTTGTAAAGTTTTTAATGCAATTTTTTAGAACTATTTTGTATTTCATAACCTTCGTCAATAATATTTTTTACAGTTGTAATTTTGTCAGGCTCTTGATAAAACACATCTCGACAAGAATCATCAAAATTAAAACACAAATCCGTATTCAGCTCATTCCATTTTGTATTATCGTTAGATCCTTCTGATTTCCAATTATGAATGTATAGCATTTATTTGACCTCGTAATTGAAATTTCCATAATGCTACGTCATCTGGACAGGACACTGTATTTTAATCCAAAGTATGATATTTCATAGTCTGTGATCCACTGTAACCCACTAGATATATACCTGTTAAAAGCAAACACATAACTTGGATTAATATCCGAATAATAACTTAATGCCGTTGCAATAAAACCATAACAATTATTAACAGGATCAACAACATGTGGGATATGACCGACACCATTGTTAGCTCGTTTATGTACTACCATCAATCACTTGCGATTTGGTAACACTATCCACGTACTATCGGATGTATTTGCATGTACGCACTTAGAAGCTATTTTATTATCAACCACATCTATAGCACCTGTTACCGTACCACCGGATATTTTAAGATAAGTTGCATCTGCAGAAGTAATTGCACTTGCTAGTGCTGCACTTTTTTCAACGTCAACATAAAGTTTTTTTGTTAGATCAATTGGGGCAACTGGATTATAAGTCGTTGTTTAACACACATGTAATTGTACCACCGGTTTGCTTAACGTCAAGTGCATCAGCAGATCGACCTGATATATCAATAACACTCTTTATTGCAGTGATTGATCTCAGGTCAACATATGATCTATTTGTGATATCATATCCTGCATTTGCGTTACATGATGTTATCTTATTTGATCCCATATCTAACGTGTCAGTCATCGTATCGCCGGATTTTATTACAAAGTTTTCCTTCACAAACTTTACATTTGTTACAGAATCGTTATTGGTCAAAGTTATATAATCAAGTTGGGTCTTAAATATTAATTTTCCACCCATATCTAACGCGCCAGTCGTCGTCCCACCAGATAATGACAACTTAGAATTATCTACCGAGCAAATTTGTACATAGTTTACCTCCTGATGATTAGGGGGAGGGGTATTCGGTCTCATGATCTACAATCTTTATCTTACTCATGTTGGCATTTCCGGTCATCTTTCCACCAGTTATTGACAGTTTACTATTGTTGACAGCATTAAGTTTGGCAAATACTTACTGCTTGTGAGTTATCTATGTCTATAGGTGGAATTGTTGTCTCAAGATCTAGCACTCGTTGACCTGACATACTTAAGTTATCACTCATATTTCCACCCAACAATGATAACCTACCATTACTGACAGCATTAAGTTGTGCAAAGCTTACTTCTTGTGAGTTATCTGGGTTGATTGGTGGATCTGTCGTTTCTTGATCTAGCACAAGGTGTCCCGACATGATAAAGTTGCCGGTCATTGTGTCACTGGTAAAGAGGAAAATATATTGCAGTTTACAAACTACAGACACAAGATGAAACTTACTTTTATAATTTACTATGATTTTGAATCTATTCTACTTTCTGGTAAGGAGCAGAAAATAACTTTGATAAATCCTAGACGAGAAAAGTACAAGAACATGTTGCTTATGGAGTAGCATATAAAGTCATATGTGCTGTTGATAAAAATTTATCAAAACCTGTTAAACTTTATCATGGTTATAATCCTGCTCTTTAGTTCTCGAAAAATCTCATTAGCGAGGGTGATACCATCATGATGCGTCTGGGTAAAACAATGAAAATGAAACGTTTAACCGTAAAACAGGAAGTTAAATTTGCTTCAGCAAAAAAAAAATGTCACGTCTGCAAGCAAGCGTTTACATCCGAACTTAGATCTGATTGTATAAAAGATCATTGTCCTATTACAGGTAAGTATCGCGTTCCAGATCATGGCAAATGCAATCTTAAATATACCGTATCAGATTTTGTTCCTACTGTCGCAAATGGTTATAGCTTTCATATTATCGAAGAAGCATTCGGCAACAAATAATATAATTAACTGCCTTAAAATCAGTAACATAATGCAAACTGTATCCCAAATAACACAGAAAAGTATATGTCAGTAAAACTTGGCAAGTTGAAATTCATCGACAGCTTACAGTTTATGGCGGCATCGTTAGATGAAGGATGTGGAAAGTTTGATAATTTGACTGATTATTTCGGTGACAAAGCGAATTTCCGTACAAGAAAAGGCATCTTTCCATATGAATGTCTTAACTACTGGAATAGATTTAATGAAATAAGTTTGCCTGACCAGGACAAGTTTTATTCTCAATTAAATCTCCAAAGTGACAGTAATGACGACTATGCTTACGCCAGCAAATTTGGAATGAATTCGACTGTAAATCCTTTGGTACTTATCATGACTTGTATCTGATCACAGACTTTCTGTTGCTCGCAGATATATTTCAGAATTTTAGCGCTGATAACGTCGGACTTGACCCAGCATGGTATAATTCTGCATCAGGATTATCTTTGGATGCATTACTTAAGCACAACAAAATAAAACTGGAGTTGCTAACAAATCCTGACACATTTTGTTTCATATAATGTGGGATCAAAGGAGGAATAAGCAATATAACAAAAAATATATACTAAAGCTAATAACAAGTATGAGCAACTATGATAAAACACTGCCTTTGTATTTCATAGTTAATTTGGACCGCAATCCTCTTTTTTTGTTGATGTTGATCTTGACTACCTCATTAATCTTCATGATGTCCTAATTCAATGGTGATCGATTAGTTTGTTATCAGAGCAACAACGCAATTACTCATCTCGTTGTAGCATTAGTGGTAAATCAGTTGTTCAAACACTAGTATAAAATCTTCTTGACAAATAGACATGTAGTTTACATTATAAAAATCTCAAACAAGCACTTGATCATGGTCTAATACTAAGAAACGTTCATCATATACTACAGTTTAATCAGTCGCGTTGGATGAAAGATTATATTGACTCTAGTAATAGAAAAAAAAGCACCTGCAACAATTTGAAAAAAACTTCTTTAAGCTCATGAACAGCGTCTTCGGAAAGACCATGTAAAATATAAGAGGGTCAATATTGAAATCGTTAATAACGCTGAACCTCATAATAAACTGATAATTTTGTTAGCGTGAAAATTTTGTCGCTATACATAAGAGAAAGACAAAGTTGAATAAATCGATTTATATTGGTATGGCAGCACTTGAGATATCAAAGACGTTAATATATGACTTTTATTACAATTGTGTTAAGATTAAGTGGCCTGATGCAGAATTGCTGTTTACAAATACTAATTCATTGATGTACAAGACAGAATCAGATGATATTTACAAAGAATTTGATGAATACAGGGATCTGTTTGATGATTCTGATTATCCAACAAACAGTGGATTTCACTGCGATGACAATATAAAATGTAATAGGAAAGTTTAAAGATTAAGTTTCTATGAAAATTATAACAGAAAATATTGAATTACGTAGTAAAAAATATTGCTTAAAAATATCTGATAATAAGGTAAGGAAACAAGCTAAGAGAATAAAAAGAAATGTGGTCGGTAAGGTAATAGGATTTGATAATTGTCAATCAGCATTGGATGATTTTAGTGGTCATGTTGAAATGATGGCAATAAAATCAAATTGTCATAAAATTGAGATGGATGTCGTAATAAAATCTGGACTTTACAATTTTGATGATAAAAGAGACTGTTTTGATGACATTAATACATTTGTGTACGGATATAAAATGTTTGATAGTTTTGATTTATGCAAAGTGAATTTTTTAGATTGTTTATTACAGCAAATCAATAGCAATTTCATTTAAAAAAGATAGTACAAATTTTATGTGAAATTCAAATACAATGAAGATATTAAGATGGAAGTTACCAAGTTAAAGATATATTACTCCAAAAGCTGAGACTTTAAAAAATATCTTCAGAAATCTGCAATATTGTGTGAAATAATCAGTAGTTTTATATAAGGCGGTGTTTAATGATCGAACCTTATTTTGTTTGATGATGGAGATAATTTAATGGTTGTAATAGTTAACTGGCAGGCCTCTGTGTATGGAGTCAAATAAGTAACATGTTATATTTATAGTGCATTGCACTGTGTGACTTTGGTATACCAACTGCCTACAAAGCAAGCCACACACTCCATGAGGTAAAGGTTAAAGACAGGACAAGAGTCTCTGTTTGAATCATAGTAAATACCTAGAAATTAGTTTCATTATGCCAGATTCTTAGTGGACAAAAGCAGTGGATTATAGTAACTGCCGAAAGCAGAGTCTTCATTTTCTCATATTCTTAGTGGACAAAAGTAATCACCAAATACTTTTTTTTATCTCTAATGCAATTTGCAATAAAAAAATTTCCTGATTAATTGAACATATTGTAATGTTTGACACTATAATTTATAAAATGTTTATGATAGACTGATAATATTAGAATGAAATAATTATAATATATCATGTCTTACCCAAACAAATCAGAAAATATAGACAAGACTAAAATGAAATAATTAAGATAAGTGATTTAAATAAATAATTCAAATTTGACATTCAAATCATTTATTTAAAATTGTATCAAAGGACTCCAGGGTAACAGAAGCCCAAAAGACCTGTAAAAACAAAACAGGACTATGCATGACTCAATTTCAAATTTTCCTGTTCCTCCTCTTTCCCTTGACAATATATTTCCAGTTCCTTACGCGACTCACGCTTGATGCATGTTTTGGTACAAATAAATACAATAACAAATGCAAGAAGACACAGTATACTCTGTCCTAATAACAGATATGGAAACCATAGCGGGCTTTTATTCTCCATTAGATAGCCTAAATATAATGGATTTAACATTGTGCCACTTGAGGCAGCTATCAAAAACAGGGAAGCTATTTTTCCAGAAACTGGCATCACATTTTCTTCTGTCCATGAGAAGATGGTAGGGAAGATGATTGACATGGCAAAACCATTGAGAGAAGAAAACAACCAAACAACTGGGTCAAATAAAAGAACACTTCCAACTGTAAAACTGGCAAGGGAGATAATCAAGAAAGTGCAATAAAGGAACAGCATTTTAGTTGGATGCATTAAACGAATGATAAAGATTCCTAAAAATCGTCCAAACCCAAAACTTGCCCAGAATACTGCTGTGGCAAGAGAACCTTTCAGCTTAGTCCAATTTAAGTGAAGAAGACTAAAAGTCATAAGGTAGCTGGCAAATGTGTCCTCCACAGCACAGTACAGGTGGAACAACAACATGAGCAAGATCATCAATCCAATTTTTTGAATATTAGAAAGCTGAGTAGATATTCTTCGACTAGCTTCATTTACATCTTGCTGTTCCTTTGTCTGTGGTTCTGAATTTCTTTGTAAATAAGAAACAAGGAAAGGAATTGCAGACAGTATTCCAATTATTGTGCTGATCAAATATGCATACTGTACTTTTGTATCGCCCCAGTATTCAAGCTCAGTAAAGGTGCAGTTAGTGGAATTTAAACAGCTGGGTAAAACATCGGTGTGGGATATATTAGCAGCTGAGGTACTTTGTTTCTGATTCAGAGGCTCCTCAATCATTTCAGTTCTCTTTGGTGCAAGAAATGGCTCTGTTATCAATGGTGAAATTATACCGCCAACAGCAAAAGAAAAGTGTACTGTTTGCATGTAAGGTCGACCTTCCACACCCCATATTGTAGCAATCACTGCATTTCCACCTATAAAATATGTAAAAAAAAGTAACTTAACAAATATCACAGAATACAGCATTTTATCAGTTTTTATGGCAACTAATAGAAAGAAAAAAATTAGAGGTCTCAGTTTATTCCTGTATAATGGTGCCTTAAACTGTAAGACAAGTCAAACTGCAAACAACAAAGATCACAATCTGATATAGCTTAATGTACCTGCAGACCAGGGTAAGTAATATTTATTCTACTGATTACTCCTAACAAACTGCACTGATTCAGACCTGCTGGCCCATTTTGAATAGCAGATTAGTTGGACTTTACTTTCAAAAAAGTTTATGTAGTAATCACAAAATGTTTTTGAAAAATTTCAACACATATAATAGTTACATAATTTTTTTAATACAATTTTATAATACACACCCACGGCTTTAAAAGCTCAAACATTCCATTCATGATATAAACTGATGTAAGATGTTGCACTATACTTTAACTTCCATGACTTAATATATTCTTCCAACTGACATACTATGTCAATAAACATTGCCAACTGGAAAACAGTTTTGAAACCCACCACCATAACTTCACTGGGAAAGGTGAGTGATAGTAAATAAGTCTATCATTTAACGGGCTTTGGTGATAGAACCAGTGTTGCATCATCCAGCTGACAAGGTTTGTCAAAAGGGTATAGAGGGATGACAAGACCAGTGTTGCATCATCCAGCTGACAAGGTTTGTCAAAAGGGTATAATGGGACCAGTGTTTCATTTTGCAACTTGTAAAGTTTGTTGAGAGGGTAAGACAAGACCAGTGTTGCATTATCCAATTTGCAACATTTGTGATGGGGTAACCGGTACGTCAGTATGATTTGAAGCTTGAGTAGTTTTGACAAAATGAAGTAGGACACATCTTACACTGATCATGTCATCATTCAACAAGCAAGTCATATCAACTTAAATGTTTAAATAAAAGAAAATAAAGAGTTAGGTAAAATTTTGCCTAATGATTTTGACTGGATATTGTTTGAAGGGGTTTTCTTTTTCAATCTAAGAGGTAATATTTGGTTTAGTTAGTGGCAGGGAAGTCCATCCAAATAGACAAACTAGATAGTTAACTAGGTACCAAGTTAAGTGGGGTGCCAGATTTTAGAGAAAATGGGGGATACCTATTACATGGTTCACCTAGACACCAGTTGCTGGCAGCTATCCTAGTAAGCAGCTAACTTTTCCTCATGATTTGAGTACCAGTCGCACAATATGCATGTCTTTTGCCTCAGGTTTTCATGTCTCATGATTTGAGTACCAGTCACACAATATGCATATATCTTATGCATCAGGTTTTCATGTCTCATGATTTGAGTACCAGTATTACAGTATGCACATGTCTTTTGCATCAGGTATTTCATGTCTCATGATCTGAGTACCAGTTACACAATATGCATGTCTTTTGCATCAGGTATTTCATGTCTCATGATCTGAGTACCAGTCACACAATATGCATGTCTTTTGCATCAGGTATTTCATGTCTCATGATCTGAGTACCAGTCACACAATATGCATGTCTTTTGCATTAGGTATTTCAAGTCTTGCTGAATATGGCTTCAGGTGGAAGACTGGAATGTTTTTCCAAATGATGAGAGACTCTTTCACTGAAAGTCAAATTTAGGTTTTGCATTTTTCATAATCTTGTACATTGATACTCAAACCTACAGGCAAGAATAGCACAGACCTGTACTATCTTTTATAAACTATGTCCCAGACTGGCAATCTTGTAGAGAGCAAAACATAAGACCACTTCGAGTACACTGACTGGAATGGACTTTAACAGATATTTCTCAACATTTATACACTCATTAAAGTAACAGCTTTGAGACTGCAGATGCACACTTTTATTTCCAAGTCTTGAGAAACTGTGAAGTCCAAAAAAACCCACTTTTGCCACATTTAGATATTGGGTCCAACATATCTAAAATTGCAGGTCTTGGATCTTGGACAACTGCTCTTTACAGACCATGAAATATTCACATTTTCTGTTATTTAATCAACAAATTATTATTATTAAAATGAAATATCTTACCATAAAGTCTGGTATGATATTATGATTGTATTATAACAAAGGGAACTAGTACAATACTTCCAAGTCTAACATTTCTGACATGTTAGACCAAATTAAGAGAACACTATACAATAATTTATTAATTTTTCTTCACTTTGTACATACACATGTATTTAATAATGTCATACTGTAGTCAAACTAAATCATATATTTATATCATATATGCTTATATACAGCAAAATGAAATTACATGGGGAATAAAGATGATGGCATATTTATTTTATGATGTATTTTTACTTGATATATACAAAGGTCTTTAATTTAAAGTTGTAAATGAAATCTCTACAATTTGAAGTATCCTGGTACCCACTATAGTATATAATATGACACTTTGCAATATCCTTATACTCACTATACTCATAAATGACACTTTGCAGTATCCTTGTATCCATTATAGTCATTAATATGACACTGCAGTATCCTTGTATCCATTATAGTCATTAATATGACACTGCAGTATCCTTGTATCTATTATAGTCATTAATATGACACTGCAGTATCCTTGTATCTATTATAGTTATTAATATGACACTTTGCAGTATCCTTGTATCTATTATAGTCATTAATATGACACTTTGCAGTATCCTTATACCCAAAATAGTAATTGATATGACACTAATTGTTGCAAGGTTTATCCAATTTTCAAAAGTGTTGTATAGAAATATTTTACTGGTTACCTGTTTCATACAGTTTGGGATTTTTAAATTTTGAACAAGATCAAGGTGAACAAGGTAAATCCCAAATTATCACAAGGTGAAAAAGGTAAATCCCAAATTATCACAAGTTTATAATGGTTTGACACTACAAAGCTTTTCAAAATCTGAAAGGAATTCAAAAGGATTTTTTAAATTATAAATCTTGCAAAAGCCACTGTGTGGACCATTAAATAAACAACTGTCATGACATATAGAGAGAATAAGCATGGAGACCACTATACAAATTTGTTTGCTGACTTTAAATTTGGCCAACATAAGCAACAAAATGGGCAAAACCTATCATACCTTATTTTCATAGGTGGGTATTAGTATATACCTTAAGGATGCAATCGGCAAATGAGCAATGAAAATAAAAAAGTACGTACAGCAAAAAAAACCAACAAAATACAATTTACTAAAACACTTTAGAATCATAATCATGAACTTAGCATATTTTATAACAATTGTTCATAAATTATAGATTATGAAGGGAATAATTTATAGATGATTTACATAAAGATGTCAATTTTATAATTTAAAAAAAAAGATTTAAACAAAATTTTACAAAAGATTCTGGCTCAGCTTAAGTCACAAAATTGCATGGGCCAATCTGATTGTGTAATAATTTAGAATGGTATCATGAGATACAGGAATACTAAAATAAAAGAAAAATACCAGTATCCAATCCTCCAGCACAAGCTCCGGAAATTGCTCGCACGGTCACCATGAGTGGAAAGAGTGAACACCATGGCATAATGCCACTAGTCAAAGACATGCCCATAATGACAAGAAAAAGAAGTAACAGCCTGTTGAATCTGTCATACAGCACCCCACAGATCAGAGAACCAGCCAGATATCCCGTAGTTCCAGCAGTTAGCAGCCAGGAGGATGTGGATAGGTCCTTGTTCACTATAAGACGCAGGTCAGGAAACGCTGGCCCCGTGTGTCCAGCAAACAGACCCTATAGATATAGAGACAGATAATGATTTTATGATGGTGAAAACTGGGGGAGAAACAATTGATACTGTGTACATTGGTGAGATCACAATATTCAACATTATACTATACATGATTCATACATAAAATGAATTAAAACAACATATCTCTTTAAATATAATTTTATTAACTTTAATTGGTGGTAAGCAATTGTATGAAATTTTTTTTCTTGGTATAATAAACAAATTAAAGCATTTATACTGTAAACGAGACCAAAGTACATGCGACTCACAAGACAAGATCTTTTGATGTACTTCTGTCTTGCTTACAATATGCAATAGAATGAAGCCTTTTTTATTATATACTATCATTTACTAAATAATACATTTATTTAAATTGCTTATCACACAAATGAAGGGAATCAAAATATTGTTTAAAAAGAAATCTTTCTCTAGTTATTCATCACCATTTGCACAAAATTACCTTTTATGATGATATGTAATGCTGTATAATAATAGACCTGCTGTGTTGTCAAAACACAACTGTTGTGATGCCATGTTAATGTGCCAATAAATGTCTTGGATCCAATGTGAATTAAACAGCACTCAATATGTGCTTGACAAACAGCAAAAACTAAGGAAGATTTACTAATCATCATGCATCATGTGTACAATAATAAGGGTTCCATTTCTTACAAGATTTATTAATATGAATCTACTAGAGCAAACCCATCACCTTTAAATACTGAGTTTCATTTCTGTTTATTGGTGTCAAATCTGATACTGGTTATAGTCATGTTTCCTGGTGGTGGATTTACTGAACAAGTCCATGCCATTATGTCTGTTTACATTCCTGTT